>CM070111.1:9062500-9365660 GCA_036178185.1 Liparis tanakae
GCGGGCTTAGCCCAAGGGGGCGAAATGAATGTAGACCGGGCCAGTAAGGGGAGGGGGAGGGGTCACAGTTCACTGTGCACGCCCCGCTGCCTCGGCGCCGGCTGACAGGCCACCGGAGTCTGGAGGTCCAAGACGTACTGGCATTTGCTCGGCTCCTTCACCGAGCGCAGGGCCGTCTCCACGCCGCATGTCAGCGTGACCTAGAAAAGCACAGGGAGGAGGAGTTGAGGAGGGGGAGGAGGGGGAGGAGCAGGAGGCGGGCCTACCTCCTGTCTCCTACCTCCTCCTGTCTTAGTCATTTCCTAAGCAATTTAAAACGTTGGTCCAGAAATCGGATTCACTGAAAATAGAAGATTTATGCACAAAAAAAAGAAAAAGAAAGACAAATGTAGCTCAGGTGGCGTTGGGGATTGAAAGCTAATCCGATGAGATGACCACAGGGCCGTGAGGATGTGGTCAGGTTCCCCACGTTGAGAACTGATTACCAGCGTCTGACTAACGGGGGGCGTAGACGCCGTCTGCGAGAGAGGGGAAGGCAAAAAGCTACTTATTTTACTTCTAAGGGGTTTCCATAGCAACCCCTCACATCGTACTGCGCCCTGGAAATCCCTCTGGCGAGCACGAGCACCTGGAGAGGGAGAGAAAAGGAGCCGCGCAGGTATTGTTATTATTATTATTGTTGTTATTATTGTGGTCCTGGAGCTTCGGGTTTGACCCGTCGAGCTGCACAGACGGAAACATCTGGACGCCGGCTTCATGAGGAGCAACGTGCCTTTAGAAGGTGGACATTGTTTTCTTCTAAGAGAAATACTATGAAACTAAATAACACTCTGGTTTTCTTTATTTCATGTTTTGGCCGTTAACAAAAGTCACTGAGGATGAGTTTAGACTTCTGTTGACGTGAAAATGAGAGCAATACAAATGTCACAAATGTCACCAATAAGTGTGTGTGTGTGTGTGTGTGTGTGTGTGTGTGTGTGTGCGTACAACTACATCAAATATAGTTGGTCCAAGTCACTGTGTTTTTACGTTTATGTTTTCTAATCTGATTTTGGCTTCCCAGAGTTTCTTTATTGTCTCTTTCTCGCATATTGTTGAATATTAATATCATATCATGAGCAACAGAAATTCGAGCCTAAGAATTCTCCTTTTATTAATGTTTACTCTGCAACTTTGCCTGCTGCTACAAACAAATGTTCCCCTGAGGATGAATAAAGCATCCCTCCATCCCTCCATCCCTCCATCCCTCCATCCCACATGTGGCGGTCCAGCTCTTTGAGGAGGAGCTCAACCAGTGGAGTTGGCTCCTCCCCTCAGACTCCACCACTGAACCAGTACATCACTGGTCCCGCGGCTCCAGTTCCCCTGAGAGGCGTGTCGCCACAGAAGAGGAGGGCGTGACCCAAAAGACGAGCTTCATCAGTTCAAATACAACGAGCTCTCGCCTCTCGGTGAGGGCGTCGCCCAACGGGACGATGTGATGACCTCATACTTTTACAGACGACATGTATTGGACTCTGACTTGAAGAGTGGGCCAGGCCCAGAAGACACGATCATTCACTGAGATGCATTTTTCGATCGAGCCAATGCTCGCGTCTGAGAGGCGGAGTCACGAGAGAGAGAGAAAGAGAGAGAGAGAGAGAGAGAGAGAGAGGACCAGAGGGAGGAGGAGAACAACCTGGTGGCTCGTTACTTATTAGTTTGAGAACTTCTATGAGGGCGAGCGTACGGGAGGCCGAACATTCGTCACCTAGTTGTGAGATTGTGACATTATTTAAATATCGGCTCTCGTATGAAACGTTCAATTTACAAGAATACTAACAATTCTCAAAAAGGGAAAATAACCCAGTCCATTTGTAATTTAATACACAATAAACGTCTCGTGGCATGGACGGAGAAAGTATTCGTCTCTGCCTCAACGTGCTCCCATAAGCTCCGTGTGTGTGTGTGTGTGTGTGTGTGTGTGTGTGTGTGTGTGTGTGTGTGTGTGTGCGTGATACTCACGGTGGTACTGCGTGAGCCTCCTTGCCAGCAGGGTTCTCCGTTCTCGTACACCATGTGACTGTACTGGTTCTTCGGCGCGGCGGCCCACATCCCCCACCTCCTGAAACAAAACACGTCATGTTGAATATTTTCATAAAGCCCACGTGGAAACTTTCTGTCAAAAACAAAAGTCACCACTACCCGTTTCTTCTTTTTTTTAAAGACAAAAAAGGACAAATTCAGCACATAAACATAATCGCTGTTGTCGGCTAATTGGAAATCGGTTCCTCACACAAACAAGGCGGCGGGCCTGGCAGTGGCTGCTTTGTGTGTGTGTGTGTGTGTGTGTGTGGGGGGGGGATATGAATTTAGATTTGGTCGGAGTAAAGTTTTGTGTATCTGAGGAACACGGCGAGGATGAGCCGGCCGCTGCGAGCTCGTCACACCCTCAGAGAAACTTCTAAGTATCGATTTGTGTGGCGCAGCGTAATCCTGAGAGGGGCGAGCGCAGTCTGACCGATCGACGGTTTGACCGATCGACGGTTTGACCGATCGACGGTTTGACCGATCGACGGTTTGACCGATCGCTCGTCCTTCTGTCTGAATCAGAACTCAGAGAACAACGAAATGAAAGTCGTTAAGAAATGAAAAGATGATAATTGGAAAGCCTTTTTGTAAACGGCTCGTTTATGTTCTGTTGAGGATTCTGGAAGAAAAGAGCGACAGAAAGATGATAATTAATATCATAATTAATAATATTTGTCAATCTGCCAGAGGACTCGTCCCACTAGTCCCACCTATTTGTCAAGGAGCCCGCTGACCTTTGCACACGGCCCTAAAGTAGAAACATCTGCTCCGTTCCTTGAGTTCTGCTTTTGGTGTTAAAGAAGCCAATATATTATATATTTCCTGTTTTATTGATTATGTAATATTATATTATACACAGGGTTCTTACACATGTTGACCAATGGATTTCCATGACTTTTCCATGACTTTTCCATGACTTTAAACCAAATGTCCATGACCCAAACTGAAATCTCGGTAAAAACATGAACAATTTAGAACATTTTGTGTATTGAGAGCGTACGCCGGCTTATATTTTGAGCATCTTTCTTTAAAAAAAACATATGAATTATTTCAAATTCGGTGTAAATGAACATGTGATCATAACAAATTTCCATGACTTTTCCAAAACTTTTATGATTTAAGTTTTTTTCCATGACTTTTCCAGGCCTGGAAATGACTATTTTAAAATTCCATGACTTATCCAGGTTTTCCATGACCGTACGAACCCTGTATACAATATTTGTGTAAGCACAACAACAAATAATAGTTTTTTCAACAATATTGTAACTATAATTGTTAATGTGACGATGTATGTAACAGGAGTAAAGATATGAATTTAGATTTGGTCGGAGTAAAGATAGTAGTTGGTTGTTAAATTACGGCCTCCAAATATAAATACTTCCGACATGTTTTTGAAATGCCATTTTATTGTTTAACCTTGACGGGAGAACACAAGGAGTCCTTCTGTTCACAGAGAAAAGTTCATTTCTTTTTAATATAACTTACACATCTAAATTGTGAAAAGGCGTGGAGGGAGACACAACTGATGGCGTTGCCGCCGTGAGAGAACGGCGGTCTCAGCTCGCCGTTCGCCCCATTTTCCATTTTTAGAGGTACGCAGCGATGTCGCCGCCAAGATGGAGACGGATGGAGCCGCCTTACGCTTCACATTCCACACGGCCTGCAAATAAATGACACCTTACAGCTGTGCTTCCACACACGCACACAACACTCCTGGCGTCGTGTTTGTTTACTCCCGTCCTTGATCTCTCCATCCTGCCTGACTCGGCCATACGGAGGAGAGGGGGGGGGGTTATGACTGAGATGTGGCCAGATCGTCCTCTGATGACCTCCCTGCTCGCTCTGATTGGCTAATCATTCCACATTTCACCACTTAATTGTTGCACTACCGCTTCGCTTCATTTCATGGCATCGAAATTTAGGATTTGGGCCTCGGCCACGATCCACTCGACGCTCACTTCCTGTTCGCTTGCACCGACACAAAATATGTCTCCCGTCCAACTGCTAGTCAGATAGGACTAAAATGTCCAGGATAAACACAGAACTGAAGCCGACACATTACGGTTTTAAGTCCAATGAGGTAACATCAACACAAACAGATAAAGTGTGTAAATAGATCAACATTGGCAGCCGAGAGAAGATTGTGTTTTAGCTTTAGTAGGAAATCCATTTCCGACCGCATGGAGACGAGAGAGAGGGGCCCAAATGCAGACGTCCTATTAATTATTAACGATGGATGATATTGAGCTTTTTTTTTTTTTGGCTTAAAACCTGAAGAAGCTTATTTACAGAAATGTGAGTTGTAATTTGATGCGGTTGGCCTCTGGAAGGAACCGTATGTCCCAGATTAACTTACAAGCAGCATATCTAGCCAGCTAAATGATATTACCCTACACTTGCTTTGCATTGTGGGTAAGATAGTGCGCCTTGGAGAACAGACACACCTCTAATGGCACACATTAGGGAGTCAATCTCATTTAATTTTCCCTCAGAATCACTAAGTGGTGATTCCTATTGACACAGAGAGGCAGATGGAGCTGTGATTCAATCCCATCCCGTGGCCACGGAATAGAGGAACAGCAGCTTCACCTCCTCCATGCCCTCAAAGCAAATATATATATATATATATATATATATATATATATATATATATATATATATATATATATATATATATATATATATATGCTGTAATGCGTGTAATCATATACCAGACAGACGTTGCTCATTTTTGTTTGAAATTTGCCATTTTCAGGGTTCTTACACATGTTGACTGATGGATTTCCAGGACTTTTCCATGACTTTTCCATGACTTTAAACCAAATTTCCATGAAAAAACTGAAATCTCTGTATAAACATGAACAATTTAGAAAATTTGACGTATCAAGAGTGTACGCCGGCTTATATTTTGAGCGTTTCTCTTTAAAAAACATATTAATTATTTTAAACTTGGCATAAATGAACACGTGATCATAACACATTTCCATTACTTTTCCAAAACTTTTATGATTTAAGTTTTTTCCATGACTTTTCCAGGCCTGGAAATGACCATTTTAAAATTCCATGACTTTTCCAGGTTTTCATGACCGTACGAACCCTGCATTTTAAGGTATTTCTTCCTTCTGGAGCCGATTGTTCCATCATCAGTAAGCCCGTCAATAAGGTTTTATCCGCAGCTGGAGACGCCGCCACTGGCCGGTTCATCTGGATTTAATACCATTCGACGCGTAATGGAATCACACATTTAGACTTTCCACGGACTCAATGTCAGGCATGAGAAGAAGGGATCATAGGTACGGAGACATTTGTAATAAAGCCCAGCTGTAGAGCGACGGCCCGGGAGTTTAAGATAGAAGAGAAGGTCGACATCAGATAACTTGTTGATACTTCTCTAACACCCTCCTCCTCCTCCTCCTCCTCCTCCTCCTCCTCCTCTTCGTCCTCTTCGTCCTCCTAACCTGTGCGAAGATGGTAAGTCTGAGCTTATTACCGTCACCTTCCCACTGTAGCCTCCACTCATTAGCCGCCACTGCAATAAATTACAGCTCCCAGCGATGCTCTGGACTGCTCTAACAAGCGGTGTGAAGCAGCGAGTTAGTCCCCTCGCTATACTCTTAATGTGCTAATTATTTACAGCATGACACGCCACGCGCCGCACAGGCGGGCAGGGAGAGCAATTTGGGAGCCCGCTGGTTTCATTCGGACTCCCCGAAGCAGCGCTCCCACAGCCACGTGTCGCCGGGCGGAGCCGACCTCCGCCTCGGGAAGGTCGCTCGTCAGAAAGCGCCGTTTTTAAAATGATTATTATAGAGCAACGCCGTCATTACCAGAATCAGTAACTTAAAACCCATTTTTATAGAACAGCTTTTAAGTGATCTAGTCTTTTTATGCAGAACTTTGGTTCCCCTAATTTAGTTTGTCTGTTTTTAATTAATTTTTAATTCAGTTGTTTTTTAATTTATTTGTTTTAATTGAATTTTAATATATAATATATTGAATTTTAATATATACTTTTAAATGTAATATTGGTTTCTTGCTATTCCACTTGTTTTGCTTTGACTCTCTGTGGAGCACTTTGTAAACATTGTTTTTAATGGTGCTATATAAATAAAGTTATTATTAATATTATTATTACCGTGCCAGTCAACAAGTTCCTCTCGCCAGCCGACCGCCAATCCCGCCCGGCAACGCCATCAATAATTCACACACACATCGGAGCCGCTCAGTCAGAGCTCGCCCCTCGTGGCCGACGTACACAAAGAGAGCATTTATTGTCATTTCTTCGAAATCGCAGGGGGACGGGATTAGAATATATTAGGATATAAGACAGTTTATGTGGGGGAGATGAATAATTCTTCAGCGGGTCAATTATTTAAGTGGCGCCCAGCAGCGTGGACGGATCTCCGGCTTCCTCGTGGACGCCAACGCGACCACTCTAAACCGCGGCGTAACGTTTCATCGTGGATTCGCCGCACGGCGAGAACGCCGTAAACAAACGGCGTGCGTGTTTCATCGACGCCTCCAGACGCTCGGGAGTCGGGGCCGATGTCAAAACCCAAATCAGTATTCCGTTAACGGCTCACTTGTGCCTCATTAACGACGGGGCTAGACGTTGCCATGGCTACCCGGCAAGAAAGGCCATCAGGGGTTCACAGTGTCATCCCCCCTCCCCCTTTAACCCTCTCCTCCACATGATTCATCTCCCCTGCGCCTCGATGCCAGATGAAGTGGGGGCTGTCGGAGTCGGGCGCCGTAAAGCACAAACATGGCACGGACGCCACTATGGGCGCCGCGTGTTGTGAGAAGGCGCCCGGCCGTCTGTCGGCGGCGACGCCGGCGCGCTCCTCTTCAGCGCGGGGCGTTAAGTGGCGGCCATGTGAGCAGGTGTGAGGGCCCCTCTCCACACTAATGGCACTCCAGCGAATGACCTTGACGGCTTGACAATGGGCGCATTAAGTAGAACACTCACATGTATAATTATGCACTTGTCCCAGTCAAACAGCCACTACTCCATAGGTTAAACATTACGGCTCGGATAAGATTGGAAAAAATGATGAAATAAAATACTAAATAAACTGTCAAATCAGAGATGAGACGCGTCAGCCTTTCATAAGGGGAACCGGCCAACAGTTAAGCAACAAACAAAGCAATTAATCAATTAACAACAAATCATATCAATATAAATGGAAATGTGATGCGCTTGTTTTCACATTTAATTTGATTAAAACTGAGCAGCAAGATAATGAGTCTATAATAATATAATATAATAATAAGTAAACTATAACACTGTTAAAGTGGCAGCCTTCACATCCATATGTAAACATTTATAAAGTGTACTTTGAAAACTTGAATAGATATGAAAATGTCAAATATTTATCAATAAAAAATGACTTTATTCTCTTTTCACTGGATCTTTTTCAGAAAGCCCATCCGACTGAATGGATGCGTCCCTAAATTCAAATACACAGTATACAGTCGAGTGAATCCTTGAAAGAAAAGCCCAAATCCAATCTGTGCGTAAACATTACGTACCGACATTTGACCTGAATGTGTTACGGTTGTACACATTTATCGGCCCTCATGCGTACGCACACATGGCCCGGCCGGCTGTCTGCATGCAAACACACAATGCTCCACTCCATGCATCACAGAGTTAAATAGAGAGTTTTATTATCTAGTGTAATGGATAAAACAACTACGCAAACGATGCGCTTTCATCCGCATGAATAATTGTCATAATACAAATAGTTACAGTATTTAGAAACTTCTATATTACGGCATCAAAAATGTATGTTTGATATTAGGTATGATTCTTGCCAGCCCGCCCAGGACGCCGGAGTTGAACATTTAAATGCCAACAAATACAGATTGAAGCTGAATATTTTTCTCGATAACATTTTTTTAAAGATTTTGAAACGATTACATCCGTCTTCATCCAACACGAGTTATGGGAAATGTTTTGATCACAGGACTTGGAACAACTCTGGCACCACTGAAATGTTATTCCTTTAAATCCAGCTAGAAGACTTTTCTGTTTGCTGCTGCCTTTAACTGATTTGTATTCAATTTCTGCTTTTTGACTGTTTTAATGTTTTCTTAACTGTTTTTAAATATGTTTTGATGTTTTTAATGGTTTTATGTGAAGCACTTTGAATTGCCTTGTTGTTGAAATGTGCTATACAAATAAACTAGCCTTGCCTTACATGTATAATACTCATAATATGAATGTTATTCTACACGTATAATACTCATAATATGAATGTTATTCTACACATATAATACTCATAATATGAATGTTATTGTACATGTATAATACTCATAATATGAATGTTATTGTACACGTATAATACTCATAATATGGATGTTATTGTACACGTATAATACTTATAACATGAAGTGTAGGCTGATCTTTAAATTACGATAAACAGAATGGAGTGCAAAAAAAAGAAGCATTTAAATGTTGATTTAGAATTAATGAATTAATGAAGCCCTTTGGTACAGCCCTAAAGCAATTATGACATAATTATCTCTGGATGTCATCATGTTCACCCTCTGTTCTTGGAGATATCTCTCTTATGGATACGTGTCCATATTTGACTGCGGATAGTCTCAATTTGGGCTGACAGGTTGTCCTCCTCCTAATATTAAATCTGGTGTGCTCCTCTCTTTGTTTTCGTCTTCGTCACTCCCCTGGAACGCTATCGGACACCATTGTCTTCACTCCTACAATAGTTGATTTGACTTAATTAAGGGGCTACGCTTCTCTCATTCACAACAACCTCACCACTTTCTCAACGACAACACTCAAGGAAAACACATTTCCTTTCACAGAGAAAAGGGGGCGTGGCAGTGGGACGTCTCCCGTCAATGTGAAAGGACACGTTGGTGAAACCACGGGTCATTTAAGGGATGGCTACCTATGGGCAATAACTCAAGAGGAGCATTTATCGCGTTTCCATTGAATCGTAACGAGATGTAATCATGCGTCGACATATTGTGAAACCCAATTATGTACAAGCACATATTCATTTCAGAATTTCTCAGAAAATCTAATTAATCTCAAGTAAATCAAACTCTTGTTTTAATCTTGATTACACTGTGTGTAAACAGCTGAAATATTAAATTCACTTCAGAATGAAACTGTTCTATTAACGTTGCATTAAAGTTCTTTAACCCTCCTGTCACCTTTAGGGTCAATTTGACCCCATTCAATGTTTAACGTCAAAGTTCTTTGGGGTCAATTTGACCCCAGGCTGTTTTTCACTGTGTCAAACATATAAGAAATATCAACTTTTTTATTTATTTAAAGGGCTATTTAGGTAGTCAACAAACAAACATAAAGTACCTCACACTTAAACTTGGGAAACAATATTAATTCTAATAATTTTCTGGAGGTTTTAATAGCTGGGGTCAAAGATGTTAGTAGATGTGAAGGTAACAGGAGGGTTAAGTCACGGAGAAACTTTTTCAATTCAATTCAATTCAGTTTATTTGTATAGCCCAGTTTCACAAATTACAAATTTGTGTCTTTTTAACTTGTTATGCAACGTAACGTGTCAATGTAATGCGGATGCCTCTATATGACATACGTGATATCCATCGGCGAGACGATTTAAGATTTGACTTGACCCTCGTCATTGGCGCCAGGGGGGGTCCTGCTCTTCACCAGAAACTCGGGCTTCGACGCATCCGTGGCGCTCTTTCTGGCGGCTTCTCGGGGCTACTGAGCGTGTTGAAAAGGGGGCGGAGCTCCTCGATGCACGGGAGTAGAAACAGAAGTGAGGAGCGACTACAGAGGGCAAGCACAGGATGCTCTTCTCATCAGTCCAACACACACACACACACACACACACAGTCACAATGTCACGGCCATCTGGAACCGAGCATACGACTCGCATATCACACAAAGTTAGTACAAGCTCAACACTTTTTTTTCTCCAAATATCATCCTTGTTAAAAGGCCAGATTGTGCCATATTTGTAGCCGATAGCTGCCACGTCTACGAGAGGATGCTTTGTCAAGAGGTGTGGAAGTGTCTCGTTCTGATTCGATCTCGAGCACATGTTCTTTCTCTTTGTGCTCCTGAGAATCTTAGAGCTCATTTGCAAACCGATCAAAAATAATTAGCCGCAGTGCTTTCTTGTTTGTGCATGAGAGCTGCAAGTGGACGGTAATCATTCTGAAAAGAGAGATATTCTGTCAGGACTTTTCAGCCATAGACATATACATATTTCCATAGTCATAGAGTAGAGCCTCCTTTCTTGGGCATTTTCCAGTGAACTTGCTCAGTCATTCATGCTAAAAAAAAGGAAAATAAATGTAAACTTCCATCTCTCCCTGTGGGGAAAGTGTTCTCTGAATTTGACCAATCAAGCGCCCGGGGAACAACTAGGGGGGGGTTCAGTGTTTTGCTCAAGGACACTTCAACATGCAACTCTGGGGAGAACGGGGATGGAGCCGGGCACCTTGTGGTGACGGGACGACCCCCACACGGGGCTGCCCGGAGGCCTCGCTGCACCTCGGTCCTCCAGCGGTTGTTCTTTAGGGCGAGTGCATTTGTCTTTGTCTCCGTTGTTCTGTGTTTTAAATGCGAGTGCTGTTTTTATTACTGCGCCCCAAACGGCCCCTTTGGAGGAAAGAACCTTTATTAAAAGAAAGTCTTTTGTGGCCAAACAACACAAGGTCACCGGCGCCTGGCGGTAGACGACGTGGTCGCGCTGGACGCCGTGAAACAGAGGCCCGTGTGTGTGCGCTCCCCGTGTGTGTGCGCTCCCCGGGGGCCGGCGTGCGGCCCACTCTCCCCGAGGTCGCTCCAGGCCATCAATCCAACCGCCGGGCTCCTCTGCAGCGGTTTGAATGTTGCTAGGCTACCTTCCTTCTCCACTGTTCTCCGTTTGAAACTCCCGTGTTCAATAAAGCAGTTCAAGGGAGACCTGTGGGTTTGAATACTGAGCGACGTGAACCTGCAGACAACACTAATAGCCTTTTCTCTCCTCCTCTGCAGCCTTGGTCACACAGCGGCACTGTGCCACGGCTTCACGCCATTACCGACGTCCGTTTAAAACTTCACAATCTGAGTCATGAATCTCCTCCCGTTTCAAAGTCCTTCACGACTCTTTCACGGTTCGTACGCCTGTGCTGGTCAGACCGTGCACACTTTAAGTATTCCTATTTCCTCTCCCTGATGAGCGCGGAGCCGTTTGACCCCGGCGCGGCAGAAGGCCGAGCTCCTTGAACTCGGCGGGGCGACGCACGCCGACCCCGCGACCCCGGCATCGCAGCCGCCTGATTTCCCCGGAGTCCCAAAACAAAAACTCATCGCACGACCTTTCAACTGATCCTTTCCTCCTCCAAAGATATATTTAAATCATGGAGAGGGAAAGATCCAGGTTTCATCCACTATCCTACCTCCTGTTTTCCTTCTGCATTTCTTATTATATATATATATTTATCACTGCACTTTCTGCACTCCTGCTTCACAGCTACTGTACATAGCCACACTTTAAGTCACTTTCTTAAAAAAACAACAACTCCTAAACCGTTGAACTGTTTTGCATTGTTTGTTTTGTACTGCACTATTTTTGTTGTTGTTGTTGTTGTGGTGTTGTGTCTTGTTTTGTATTGTTTTGTGTTGTAATGTACAATTTGAGTCACTTTACCAAGAAAAAATCCTTATTTGTGCAAACCTACTTGGCCAATAAAACCGATTCTGATTCTTCCCTTTATTACATATTTGGCTTAATAAGCAGAATTAAGATTATGTCTGAGATCTCCCCCCGACGGCAGACCGTTCCACGTCGTCGTGGCCGATCATCATCCTCAGCTAACTTTGAAAAGGGCAACATAAATATTTCAAATGCACTTATGGCTTATGGAGAAAGGTTATTACGGACACGCGCCGCTGCGAGCGCACACTTTAAGGGAGTCCTTTAAGGGGGTTGTTGTGGTTGTTAGCGGGAAACGACTCCAACGCCAAGCCAATTACTGGATGTTGACAATGTACTTTCCTGCGGATTGTGTTTTAAAAACGTAAATGGATCAGACGGATGGCGAGCCGCGGTGCCGCTCGTAGTTACGCCATTAGAGTCATGCGAGAGAAATTAAAACGAGGTTTTATATCGGGTGCTCGTGATAACGGGAAAAGACTGCTGGCGTTGTGCGTTTGTATTTGATTGCGCGGCTGGGGCGTACGGCGGTTTGTCGACTGCTCACGCCGTGTTGCTGCCGATGAGAATCTGAAATTACGTTTCACTTTATTCTATCTTTTGTCGTCGGCAGTGGAATACCGTTACTGCATCCAATTACGTCCCTGAGCTTTATATGATGGGGTTATTGTTTTACTTTCCCTTTTGTCGCTTTGTTCCCCTCCGTTTTCTCCTGCCGGCCCGATATTTAATGCTGCTCTTGTGATTTTAAAGCATTCATTTTCTTTCCGATACAGACTTCTGCAGCATGAGCACCCTCCTTAGCCAAAAACAACCAATCAGCTGTTAGTGGATGACAAAGCACTTACAGGCCGACACATATTATTGCACTGTTAAAGAAAAGCTGCAAGTGTCACAATAAATAACATGTTTCTCCATTTGATCATGTTATCACAGACACATGCAGATCACATTTCTCTGTGATTACACGCATGTGGTGGACGTTTCTTTCTTTTAGGCCATGCAATGTTTCAATCGTTAAATGTAAAGCATCATTTTGCCCAATAATTTATGCAGCAAGGACAAAACAATGTAGTTAAGAGGACTAAAAGTGAAAGCTAAAGTTAAGCCTGGAAAAAAAATACCACTGTATTAACTATAATAATTTGACGATAAGTGCTTTCAGAGGAAAGCTAAGCATCTTTAGAGAGATGCTAATTAAATATCTTGCAGTTAGATGGGAAGATTATCACAGATCTAGGAACAGGAGGCTTTTATCTGGGATGAGATTAGAATAAAGACTTGAAGTCACTGCTCCTTGGCCCCAAAACATGTTTTTACACATTAAACAAATGAGACCAAAGTTCTAAATGAGCGTTTAAGGTGCTGGTAAGTGTATTTTTACATTTAGAAAAGATCCTCCTGCTTCCCGTCCTGACGGTGAGACGAGCTAACTGCAAACTTAAAAAGGACAAATGAGAGTGGTATTTATATTCTACTCGATGCAAGAAAGTAAATAAGGGTATTTACTTAACTCTTCTATAACAACATAGGTCGTTTAACATCTCGATATCGACAAATATCAATCTTACAGCTTGTTTCTAAGTAATTTAATAAAAAGTCCATATAAAACCCCCACCTTGTAAATCCTTTTATAGTTTACTCCTGTGTGGATTTTAAATACTCGACAATTGAAAAGTCTGTTTCCCCATTTAGTTAACAACTTTAGTGCAAAATGAACATCAAAGTCACCAACTTTATCAAAGACACACTTCAAACCGAGGCCTCAGACCCGTGACGGACAGCGAACATTATGAGCTCCAACACGTCATTATTTACCATCACTATTAGCACACACACACACACACACACACACACACACACACACACACACACACACACACACACACACACACACACACACACACACACACCAGTGGGATATTGCAGAGAATCATCGATACCACGCAGGCTTGAAGGAAGTGAATGTGACAGGCCGGCAACAGAGGGAGATCAATGTGGGGTTTGTCGTTTCTTCCTCCTACTAAGAGTTATGTTATAGCAGCTCATAAACACACGGCGGTGAACAGAACACACATATACATCACAAATATACATAGCAGTGCATATATTTGTCTTTTCAGGCCCCTGCGTAAACCTTTGTTTGATGCATTGTCCGTGTAGCCGCCACGTCTGCCTCTGGAAGAGGGCGAGGGGGACATTATGAAGACGGATGACGCTGTCACAGTGGGATGGTGTTTGTCGCAATGCAAGCATTTTGCTCTCCTCTATTATCATTATCGGGGCTGATGTTATTGTTACCGCGGCCATTTCAGGAAGCGGTTGAGCTGCCGAGACCAAAAAGGCAGAAAAAGCCAAATGCAAAACGGAGACATTGCAATTCCGGAAGTGAATAGGAGTTGTATAATATCTACATTCACAGATAATTGGGAGCATACAGTATGACTGCCGTGCCTTATTAAATCTTTATGGCTATGTGTGTGTGTGGGCCCGACTAATACAAGAGCCCGCCGTTACAAAAGGAAGTGTTCTCAGGGTGACTCGAACATTTGTAAAGTTAATGGTCTAACGCCAACTATGTTGCAAAACCGAGCATGAAGGAGGGTTAGGGATAAGGGAACGACTCCGAACTTTATGAGCGGTGACACTTCACAAACGCCGGCCAGGAGCGCTCGTAAAAATCCTGCAGCAAGCCCACCCGTTTAATAACGCTGCAGAGATATCACACCGCTAAACCAAATCAGCCCAAACCGGTACGAGCGAGCGGCGGCGATGTCATCGCCACGGCGACAGACTTTCTCCGACGGGCCAACGCGTGTTGGCCCGTCGGAGCAGGTGTGATGAATGCTGCCGTTTAAATCAAAGTGCCCCCCTCGCCCCCCCCAGGGAGGATGCCTCCATGCAGATTGATATCAGGAGGCCCGGCCATATCCCGCGAGCGCTGACTGATGGTCTGTCTGGATAAAAAAAATGAACTTTATTCCCAGCGTGCAAGCTGTGATTCATGTACCTCCCCCCTTCTTCCCTAAAACTATTCCGCATATACGTTCACGACACACTCTCTGGAAGCGGAGTAGTACATCATATGGTGCTGCACCAGCGGCCTACACACACAACATACCAATGAGCAGGGTTCTTACACATGTTGACCAATGGATTTTCCCGACTTTTCCACGACTTTTCCATGACTTTAAACCAAATGTCAATGACCAAACTGAAATCTCGGTAAAAACATGAACAATTTAGAACATTTTGTGTATTGAGAGCGTACGCCGGCTTATATTTTGAGCATCTTTCTTTAAAAAACATGTTCATTATTTCAAACTGGGTGTGATCATGACACATTTCCATGACTTTTCCAAAACTTTTATGATTTAATTTTTTTCCCCATGACTTTTCCAGACCTGGAAATGACCATTTTAAAATTCCATGACTTTTCCAGGTTTTCCATGAATGAGGGGTTGTTGTTCTAACGTGATCACACACAGACGAGCGTTATTCCTCCATTACGGCGTTGAGGTAAGCGACAAATCGAACATCCGCCTCTCTCGTTCTAAACAGCTTTTTTTCTAAAACATTTCTCTTAAATATACAGTTTATATACTTGACATCATTCCCGAGTGACCGATTCAAGCGAGACGGAGACGCGTTTGACCACCGGTTGTGTTCGGTCCTTCCGTCGCATCCTGAGTGACAGGCAGGCAGAAGAGCCGGGGTCACATGACTCACGGCTAGCATTCTGTTCGGCTTCTTTCCTGCGCTAAAAACACGGTGAAGCATTGCACTTCCCGCTCCGAAAAGTGAGTGGGTAGTGTGGGAGGTGGCGGTTGCAAGAAAGAAGAAAAAAAAGAAAATACAGCTTTTTTTTAGATTCCAATTAATGTGCTATTTGAAAGCAAAGCTACACGTGAAAAAAGGGGATAATTGCTAATTAATTATCTTTAAGGTCTCACAAAAAAAAACACGCAAGTACAACATTATGGCATCACATTTCAAAAAACCAATGTTTTGACAGGTCGCACATTTATTTGGTCATGTATGCAGTGAAGTTGTCCGTTTGCCCGGCTGAACAAAACACCGCTGCGGTGGAGTCCTCCTCTTCGGGGAGGAGCTGCAGCAATTCATAAAAGCTTTTGTTCCAGAGAAGTTTCAATGTTGATAGGATGCGTTTCTATAATTGCACCCTATAAAAGGGACGGATCACTGAAGGTTGAGGCTAAGGAGAGAGTGGGAAACGACAGCGAGGCGACATCCCATCATTATCACCTCACATCCAAAATTCAAAGAAGAGAAAGGAAATAGAAATGTACACTTTTATTGATTTGGTGAATCCTTCTCTGCATTTGACCCATCTTTAGTTCTTAAGGAGCAGTGGGCTGAGGGTTCAGTGTCTTGCTCAAGGGCACTTTGACATGCAAATTATGGGGAGAGCGGGGATTGAACCGGGTACCTTGTGGTTACGGGACAACCACGCTCTCCTATGAGCTAAAATATATATTTTTTTAAGTCAGTTATGATGTATTTACTTATATATGTTTGACAGAGATCTTTTAATTGTTATGTGATCAGCAAAAACTCAGCAGAAAAATGAAATTGTTTTAAACGCAGTAAAAAATCTAATAAAAATAATTCAGATAATTTTTTACCAATAAAGTTTGATTATATATAAAGTGTGTTAGCTGATTGTTTAGACTTTAGAGCAACTTCACTTGCAAACCATATACGGAAACTCTTGATTAAGGAATTATTAAGGATAAGTATCAGTATTAAGGAAGAATGAAAAAAACAACTAAAATCTTGTGACATCCAAAAGTTGGTTTCCATGGGGACAGAGTACCGCCTTTCACAGCACGTAGGCATTTTGATACACACCAATGTCGAGCATTTAGCACAGGCAATCCCAAGGGGATGGTAAAAGGCCAGAGTATAATCCTTCAGATGAAATTGAAACCCTTGGAGGCTGAGGGAATAAAACCCCGGCAGTGTATGAAACCTGCCCCCTGCTTGTCATTGATCAGAAGGTATTACAACTATAATAGAGATATGTAAGCGATTGATTAAAGGTCATATGAAGCCAAACGGAGATTGAATAACAATTTTTTTTTTTTAAATCAATAGCGCAAATGTTGGTTTTAGGGTAACTTTGTATGATTAAAGGAGTTCAATGTTTATTTGTTTTAGGACAATTCATGGAAAAAATGTGTCTGTGGGAATTTATCTAATTATTGAAAAAAAATAATGTTAAAGCAGTTTTTTAAAAGGGCCTCAACCGTGTGAATGTGTTCTGCTATAGACTAAATGTCACCGCAACACAATGCACACACAACTCATATTAGGATTTTTGTATATATCATGACCCTGAGATACGGACACTGGTCATTGTTGGGGATTTTATCCAGGGAGACTGAAGAAGAGATGAAGGAGGTACTTACCCTAATGACACCTCTGTTCCCGCGGTGCTCTTCTGTGTGACCTGATTGAAGGGGCACAGGGTGTAGGCATACCTGCAGGGGGGGGGGGGGGGGGGGGACGGACCCAACATCCACATTGAGTGACCTGGCACACATGGTTTCATCCACGGTGGGTATAATCTTATAATCTTGTTTTTATGTTGTCATTGAGAAAACACTAAACCACTATCATCAGCATGGACAAGTTCTTTCTAAAATGGATTGTAGTTTTACTGCCAGCAACTTTCAGGTTTTTGTTTTGTTCGAAAACTTTCACTTCTGAAAAAGTGAATATTGCATTCATATTTACCAGGAGAACAGAAACAATCAATGCAAAAGAACGGGTGATAAATAGGCAACCGCTTGTGAATGCATTACCAAATCCACTTCATAGGGTGATTGATAGTTTGCCAATGTTGCGTTTCCCTTGACCCGGTTGTCCAAAGGAACCAATAAAACAGTTAACCCTGCAAGACCCAGACATATAAATAATATCTAAATATTTTTCTTTTTAAGTCAGATAATGTTGTAAGAGTCTTCTAAGGCAGATAATGAAGGATTAATTAAAAAACAAAATGGTTGTAATTGTTTGTAAGTTTTTAGGGAACGTTGTAATATTGCAACGTTGGGTAGCAGCATTTCAGCATTTGCTCTCCTTACTGGTGGCATTCTGAAATGGAAACGATAGAGAATGTTCAAGTATAACTAATTCCAATGCAAATTAAACCTATTCAGGCAATACACTCCACTGATGGCACACAATACTGTCTGGCTAGCCTAATGTGTTCTCTACTTACATTTACAGCTTTTTGAAAAAGGGCCACTAAAGAAAAGCACAACTTTCTCAACAGGCAAGCCGACTGCGGTGCAGACGTGTCGAGTATCAACGCAGCGATTTGATAAGCACAATTATAGAGCGAGTCTCGGCTGAGAGGTTACCGACCGAGGAGCTACCAGTTACCCGGCCTCCCACAGCTCTTCCACCAAGTTAAAAGCGAGACTAAAGGAGTTTGCAATTAGTAGAGCCCGCCGCTAAGTGGAGAGTAGAGGCACAACCACTACCTTCAGCATCCAACAGATCAAAGGCAGAAAGGCCCCATCACACAGGTTGTTACGAAAGAGCGCAGGATGGCCACACAACCACGAGCGATGGAGCGAAGGAGAAGATGCAGACGGGAGGAGAGGAAGGGCTGCAGCGTAAGTAGATGTGGGCCGGGGGAGTGCAGGGGAGATCAAAAGCCGTACGAGAGAAAGCCAGATGAAAGAAAAGACAATGATGAGCATCAGAGAGAGGGGGAGAGGTAAGTGAACGGCCGGCGACTTCTTTTGCTCTCGCGATTGTTTGCGGATTTTTTTCCTTTTTAAATGCTTCTCATTTCAGAGACTAGGGTATATGTTCTTTCATGTCTACTGTAGGGTCTCCCTCCCCCTCCCCCGCCACGTAGACGGGCGAGGGAGAAAATAACAGAAGCATCTTTTTATGAGTGCAAAGTAAGCAGTTCGGCTCCGAGTAGAATAGGTCTCGGCGTGACTAAGCCTATTGAGAATCCATCGCACTCCAACTCAGTGCAGCGAGGCTGCTCTCGAGATGTTCTCTGTTTATTACTATTCTATCATTTTATTCTCAAACTATATACTCTCTCTAATAAACCATGTTAGGAGCAACGTTAGAGGTTCTGTCTATCTCCAGACTATTGTTCCCGAACTCCATGACTCCCCTTCAAGTGAACAAGGTTTTGAATGGCAAACATTAGTATGTTAGCAAGTCCATTATGAGCATGATTACATTACATTACATGTCATTTAGCAGACGCTTTTATCCAAAGCGATTTACAATAAGTGCATTTCAACCTAGAGTACAAACTAAGAACAACAAGAATACAGAAAGTAACATTTCCTCAACATAGTCAAACTACAAAAGTACCATAATAAGAGCCATTCAAGTGCTACTAAAGTGCAAATCTGTTTTAATCCAGATATAGTCGGAAAAAATGATGACATCACTATTTAGGTAACAACTACACTGAGGTTCAGTCGAGCATGGCTAAAGACTCGAGGTCTTGTCTCTCTTCACAGCTGTCTTTGGCCTCTTCAGAGATACTCATTCACTCCAGCATCAGATGACTAGTTGAGACCTTACATAACCGCTGCATGGTCAACATAGTTTAACAGAATTTGAAACTCAGCAGAGCTTTGGTCTAAATCTTTAACACGATGCGTCAACCACGACCTTTAGATATGCAATCAAATGCCGAAGAGATTGAGGTGATGTTTGCCAATCAGCCACCCGTACAACATTAATAAATATATAAACACGTACTGTGGCACGGTGGAAAAGCAATCAGATTAATCCCATATGGGAGTCCCCCTGTATGTTTCTACCTCTCTTCCCCCTCTTTCTTCGCCTCAAGGCAAAACCATCCATCCCTGACCACTTTTGCTGACAAGCTAGCTTTCACATACAGAATTTTTTTTTTATGAAACTAGGCTATTTATGAGCGAGGGCACTGCCATGTGACCTTGGACGCTCGCCTACACGTGGCAGCTTGAGAGAAAACGAAAGTCGGCACGGCAACACAGAAAATGTGTCGCCGGGTAAAAAAACTAAAAAAGTTTGGCAGGTTAGAAACGCCGAAGTCAAAACGCAAAGGGAGGCGCGGGTTGATTAGCAGTCCGTCTCCGCGTCCGACACTTCACAGACCGGCGGTACAAAGACGGGACACGGCGGAAAGGTCAACACAGGCACATTTAGACAAACCGTGGCCCGCTATGCTGAGCAGTGTGAGACGGAGGAGGAAATACCCAACGGCTTTGTGGAGACATGACAGCAATACCCACAATAAAGTTCAAACGAATAAATAGCCAGGAGAACAAAGGCAGAAGAAAGAGGAAGATGATAAATGATAAAACATTAATACAAGTGTGCAAAAAGAGAGTGGGAGGGAATCGGAGAGAGCCGGTGGTGACCCCCGCACACATGAATCACCGCCTCAACAGGTCGCCGATGTGACGGATGGCGACGAGCATCGAGGCGGACGCTGGGCGGAGGAGACAAAGGAGGAGGAAAGATGAGAGAGAGGGAACGTGGTGCGTCACTAATCAAATCGTTGACATTGATTGGGAGGCTATGATGAGCAGCAGATCCCGAAAAGACAACGGCGATCCTCCCATCTGGGCCGTGTTTTTCCGCACCACGTGATCCGGCATCGTCAAGACAACCCAGCTCCTCGTGGTGACGCCAGTCGTAATAAGTTGGTAGCACGGTGTCAATCTTCTACATTGTTATAGAATAAATATGTTAGATGCAACCACTTAGGCCCTCGGGCAGCATGGCACGCTTCACCGGATCAGACAGCAGGTTGAGTCTGCTCCTTCCCAATGGAAGCTACGGAAATTAGACAAATGGTGGCAATAAGGCAGCATATAGGTTTTGTTTTATATTGTTCTCTATAATATACCATTTAGGAAAGTGAGGAAAACTCAGCTCTGTGGGGCTTTTAAGGGAAACATTTATATGTTTGTTTTAACTCTATTATCTGAGGTCTGACTCCTCCTGGTTTTTCATTTCTCTCACTCACTGATTTCAGCTAGAAAGGCTAAACTCTATATATTTATGTATTTAACAGTCCATTGTTAATTGAGATCCGACACAGTCACCCAACTGCGACTCATTAGGTTGTATAGGGGGAGAAGACCAGTTGATGTATTACTCAGTCCACTGAGATCCACTCAAGGAGAGGCAGCCATTAAGCCCCTCCCCCTCCAGACCGCTCCGTGCTTATTTCGTTTCAGGTTTTTCTTCCTTTTCAGCTCGTTTGTTAGCTTGTATTGGTACTGTGAATAGTAATGATATCAGAAGGAGAATTCATGCAGGTGTTTACAGTATAGTTTTTTTAAAATATATATATGGATGACTCAGTCGTGATGCATTTAAAATGCCTTTAATCAAACTTTGTTGTAGATTAATTGTAACATTACATCTTCAACTTATACACAATGTTTAGTTTGGACAAAGATGTATGCACAACATAAATCCCATTACGCCTTTTAAGCAAATATGAAATAGTTTGTTAACACTTTTACGGAGACATTCTTTATAAAACCTGATGTTCTTTACATGCAGTAGAGGCCTCTTTAAATCCAACTGGCTATTAACATATCGTATGATTATTAACAGCGAGATAAAGTATATTTAATTACAATAAGGGTCGATGAAATCAAGCATTCTGATTGGTTGAGAGTCACAAGGTGTACTTTATTCAGCCGTAATGTCCGACAGCGGTTTACATTTATCTGAAGCGTTCCATATCAGTCCGCACCCAAAATAACAAACGGTAGATTTTGCTCGACTGTTAGTTGTCAATTCAAGCTTTACTATTTACCTACTATTTATAATGTCGCACGCAACCGTAATATAAAAGCAATACGGTACGAGAGAAGCGGACATTATTGACGACAAAGTACTGCCTCTTGTACCTTATTGCTTAATTGTAGTTATACTACCTTAAACTCACTGTATGGTAAATGTAGTTACTGTATGTTTGTAAGTAATAAAAACAGATAAAAAAAAACTAATTTTAGGAACATCTGCCTTGTGTATATTTTTTTCAGAAATGCATCTAAATACAAGCATATCCAGCAGGAGAAGACGGTGAGAGACGCTGAATGTCCGTGGAGAAGGAGTTCTGCATAGTTTGGATCTCTCTCTGACAGTAGAAGACTGAAAGTGCCGCCATGTGGAGAGTTTTTCTTTTAGCCCCCAAAGGGTCAACTCATCAGGCCTCAAGTGCAATTATGGAATCCAATTCCAAAGGAGGCCATTGCTCAGTTTACCTTCATTTTCCAGCTGGAGGACCACAAATGCAAGTCTAAATAAAATACTGTAAAGTGTGGCGGTTCACTTTCTTGACAGCGTATTATATTCTGACATTGGAATTCTTCATGCAGAGCCAAGAGTCGGAGCACGAGATCTCTTCTGAGAAACAACATGAAAAGGTAGGATGAATGCAGAAGCCCTCTTTCCCACTACTCAGGGGAAAAATAATAGTCATGCAAAGCGAAAGAGCCTTTCAAAAAGATGGCTCAATTTATATGCAAAAAAAGAAAGGAGACAAAACAAGCCAAACTCGAAGCTTATTTAGTTTTTAGAGGCATCACTAAGGGCAATGAGGGAAATAGCCTCCGGCAGATGCTTTAAAGTTGCATTCTTTCAGCCATCTCTCAAGATATTACATTATTATTGCTGCTACTTTGTTCTCTAAATAGGTTACGGCTGAGGTTTGTGGCAGATATGCTCAGTAATGGGACTTTCAAATGTCAAAGAAATGCACTTAAGTGAATTATAGAATCATGGTGGCTTCAAACCAAATTACGTGTTCTCGTAGCTAATCAGAGTTCACAACAGTGTAATATACTTAATGTGACTATTCTACCAGACTACATCAAACGGCTTTCATTGTATTTGTGTTAACAGTGGCGGTGCCCTGAGGTGGCTTAATGTAAATAAATATTATTCATTTTATTTTTGATAATTACTAAATATTTTTGATGGTCATTTTAATGAATTTGTGAGCTACTTTACCAACTAAGTAGTGGTACCCTGTTATTAATATATATGATTCATCTCATTGTTCATTTTACTGATCATAATAATCATCTATATGTCATCCTTTTACATTTAGAGTGAAACATGTTGCTACATCCAATTTGTTTTCTCTGCATGTTTGAACATTTGAGCAAAGCAGCAGAAATGTCTCTCAGGGTGGGAAGTTATGAATTGCTTCTTCTGGCTGTTAAATATCATTCTCAATTACGTTGGATTAGGGTTAGTGAATTAAGGAGAGTTATCCATTTCAATCATTTGCTTCGATCCCCTCCATACCATCGTCACTCTTCAAAATACATGAATAGTAGATCAGAAAATGCACTACAAAGTAGTAGTGTGAACCTCTAGGATAGTAACAACACTTTCTCTAAAGTTATAACAGTTTCTGAATCTTATCTTATTAGATATCATATAGTTGTAACACAACATAAGGATATTCATTTGTTTACATGAAGACAATGTACCTTTTTCACTTTAAAGGAGATTTCTGTTGAGCTAACCGTCAAGACCTTGTCTGTAAATTCTGAATTAATAGTGACACTGATGAACGTCAGATTAACAGATTTCTCTCCAATTGCGTCACGTAATATTTCTTATGCTTTAAGCCAAATTCCATCTTGCTCTAACTAATTAGTTCTGTCTTAAATGCTACCGGTGTAACACCAGGCGGCTACAGTTCTCCGAATTTGTTTCCACTGTAAGCGTCCGTAATCTGCACATTGACAGCTGACTACCCACATGAGGGCCACACATGCTGACAGGAGGATCCTCAATGGATATGTTGTCAGTCCATGCGTGAAGCACTGCACTGCAGGTTATCAGACCAGTCGCCTATAGCCCTATACCACACACAAATACAAATACCTTTAATACGAAAACCTCCCGTCCAGGTGGGCTTCTGTGTGTGGTTTCCTCCATGCTTGTGTGTTGAAGGTGCATGTACTGTGACTCCAGTTGTATGCCTCTACAAGAATCAATAAAAGATGAAAATCGAACTTGAGCTGCTACAGTACATATATATATATTAAAATAAAACATAAGAAATAATATATTATTTCTTATTTTATTTTAATACTCTTATAATCGTTAATCCTCAGTTGTTTTCTATTATATATATATATATATATATATATATATATATATTTATATATATATATTATTTCTTATTTTATTTTAATACTATTTTTCTCCTATTTCTTTGTTATAAAAAAAAAGATTAAATCATCTCAAAAACTAAATTAGAAACAGGAATTCCTGGTGTGCAATGAATGACAAGCTGGATAAACAAAACAAAATCTCCGAGAGGTTGAACCAGACTGTTTCAACACAACCAACCCACAGATAATCCGCTCTTGCCCATTTCTAGAGCTCTGAAGTTGGCAGCGCAACAGAGACCGATGAGATGCGATGATTTGATGACCCCACCAGACGCACACGCTCTCCTTGCCAACCCACAGGTCTACTGAAGCAACGGAAAACTCCTGCTACTTCAGATGGCGGCCCCCGCTGTGGGTTGGGCAACATCTCCACGTAGCAACAGCACAGGGCCCGTGTCTTGGTTGAAACACATTTGCGTGAGGACGGAAGATAAACCGACTCTTTGTCACGGCATCCGGGAAAAAGTAGGAAGACTAAAACCCCGTTTACACAATGGGAAAAACGCATATATTTTCATGCGTGTTGGCCTTAAATTTACACAAAAACAGAGGTTTTATCACGGAAAACGATCATTTCTAAAAAACTCCGGCCAAAGTGGAGAGTTTTAGGTTGACAAACGTCACAGTATGAGACTAAAGATGCTTCACGTCATGTAAACGTCCTATGGGACGTATGCGGACGGCGTATTTATGCGGGTTCATATAAACAGAAACTTTTTTGAAAACGACGTTATTTTTGAAAACGGAGGGGCAGAAATATGTGTTTCTGTAAATACACATCTATGGGTAAATGTGGCCTAAGTCTTCTCCAAATCAGGTGCAACTCACACAGGGGAGGGAAGTTGGAAAGTATTGCGAGTAGAAAGTAGCACAACTGGCATCCGTGGACAAGAGGCACTTTCAGACCAAACAATTCTGGGGCTTCCATGGGAGGGACGGCCGACTGGGGAGCGAACCTGATAATTACAAACCGGTCAAGGTTGTTTTCGGTTTGCCTTCACACTGCAAATTGGAAGTGATGTCGGCCGGCCTGAGCCGCGAGTTCGCTACGAGCTCCTTTGGCTTTCTCTTGTGATAGAAGTATGAATAAAGAACCCTTCTGCCACAAGCAGATTAACGCAAGCAACATAGCAGCCATGAAAGCACCTGTAGGGATTTAAGTAGGGTGACCAGACGTCCGGTTTTCCCCGGACATGTCCTGTTTTTGAGACCAAAAAAAAGCGTCCGGCAGAGATTCCAAAAACGTCCGGGATTTTGCTTCGTTGGATATTTGCGTTTCTCTGGGTCTTTCACAAACTATTTTTTACCCCTTACAAGTTTTGGAAATGGTATCTCCCTTACGTTCCACCTGAACAGTCATTGGTCGACTGATGTCAGTGTTGCCAGATACACGAAAATTATCCCCCTTTTAGGCATGTATATCACAAAACAGGCACAGCCCCCCCCCCCCACCTGAAGATCATATTTGAGTTTGTACTCCTATTATGTCGAAGTGTCCTCTTTTTCACAAGTTCAAATCTGGTCACCCTAATTTAAGACCACTTCGGCTTAATAGGAGTACAAACTAAAATATGATCTTCAGGTAGGAAAATGCCAACTAAGAAATGTAACATTTTTGGAAGAGGAGGCTGGTAATATTGTATATGATGACAGAATTGGAAAGCAGGTGCATACAATCTTTCTGGCTCCTCCGCTCCTGACAAACGACCAAATGTGAACCTCTGAAGGTAATTAATTACACGAGCAGCACATTAATAGTAATGCTGCATTTCATGCCTTAATGTAACAGCAGTGTCTGTGCACATCGATCATAATTTGAAAGCGATCGAGTGTGACGAAGAGCCGATCCTCCGAGGCCCGGTCCTGCATAAATCTATTGTCGCACAGACACTCGTTTCGACAACCTTCCAATTAGGATTAACAGGAACCCTCCGCCGCTCGGCCCCGTGATGAACCACAGAAAACGAGCTTCTCGTTTCTCCGTCGTTAGCCGTCGTCTGGCCGGCTTCCTGGCGTGACTTCAATTTTCTAAAAGCGGTACAGAAGGCCTTCGTGTTGGGCATCAGGAATGTCTGTGTTGCGTCGCATTAACGATGAAAGCTGTCGTGAAACGCGCCACATACGACTCTTCATTCTGCACGTTGCATCTCGGACTCCATTGAGTATGAAAGGGCTCCCTCCGGGTCTCTTTCTCCCCGAGGAGGACCCGATGCACCTCCAAGGCCACGTGATGCTCCGCAGACAGTCGGACGTGTCGTTCCCGCTGCGTATCCGTCTCTCTCCGCGGTGGTGGGCATGACTCACTGAAGTGCCGTACCTCCTCATGACACGCCGGCGGAGGCTGAGTCGATGTGACCTGACAGTCTTGCGTAAATCACGGCCCTGCTATTTAAGTTGCTTTGAGGAGTGTCAACAGATCCACGAGAGGAATGTTAGCAGGCTTCGTACACGTGTTGACGGTGGAATTCCGGGACTTTTCCAGGACTTTAAACCACATTTCCATGACCAAACTGAAATCTCGGTGTGGACATGAAAACTTTTGAAAATGTAGTATTGAAACAATGAGAATTACAAAGCATTCAATACACCTTAAATGAAACAAATGGATGAGAGACAATAGTTTGATTAAAAGAATAAACATTACTATACATGTTTATTCTTAGAAACACTTATATAAATGTTTATTCTTTTAATCAAACTATTATCCTTTACGTGCAAGTCTATTTGTTTGGACTTGCCGGCTGATTTTTTAAGCGTCTTCCTTTAAAAAAACATACAAATTATTATGTGATTATAACACATTTCCATAACTTTTCCAAAACTTTTGTGATTTAAGTTTTTTCCATGACTTTTTCAGGCCTGGAAATGACCATTTTAAAAATTCCATGACTTTTCCAGGTTTTCCATGACCGTACGAACCCTGTATTAGACTTCCGCTGTAGGTAGGGACTCCGCCTCGGACAACTCATTCTGGGGCGTCTTCCTTCATGCCGTGCCAGGCCCTGTTGACTGAATTGTCAAAGCTTAATTTGGATTCACTGGCAGAAGCTTGCGTTTTTAAATTCCCCCGTAGTGAGAAGGACCCACATGCACCCGATAGAGCGTTGCAGGGGGAATACATGGAATCTTTTATTTCAAATGGGTGAGTTCAGCTCAAAAGTGAAGTAATGAGAAAAATATTTACACAATACAGCATTTCGCTTCTAATCTCGCTGTTAATCATCATAGATCAATTGAGAGATCAGCCCACCCATACCCAACCAATGAAATTAAAGTCTTGTTCCTTTAAGCTCTGGTGAGAAGTGATCCACACCAAAATGAGACGAGGCAACAGCAAGATTCAGGAATAACTCAACAAATATGTGCAGAGAAAAGGACCTTCCTTCATAAAGACAAAAGCAGAGATCTCAGATGACACCTGGAATAAAGCACTTTAAACGTGAACAGGTTTGCCCTGCAGTATATAAGAATAAGAAAGAGCTAATCCAGTTTCTGTGAATCAAATAAAATGCAACCTCACTTTTACATTACATTACATGTCATTTAGCAGACGCTTTTATCCAAAGCGACTTACAATAAGTGCATTTCAACCTAGAGTACAAACTAAGAACAACAAGAATACTTCCTTGCTCCATTAGTGCAGTCTAATCCAGTCAGTTGCTCCACACGGGTCATCAAACGGTCCTCACGCCGCAGCATTTTAAACCTTTTGGTTTGCTCCACCCTGCAGCAGGTCAACATGCTCAGCTAATATTTACACGAAAGACAGACAGCATTTTAACTCGGCACACTACCATGGCTGCGGGCTCCTTTCTCCCATAGTGGCTGCCACTCAAGAAAAAAAGAGGAAAAAAGAAGGAGCAACTTAATCAAACGTGAGGGATCTAAACATCAGGGGGCCGATTGTGAGACGGTTTCAAGCGATGATCAAGAAGCTGGAGAAAGCGGCGCGTTATTCTCTTTCATTATGGCAGAGGAGCCGCAGCCCTGCTAGTTCGCTACTGGAGGGCATCGGAGGGAGCGCTATAGAAAGCTGTTGGTTTATGTGTCTGTCAATGTCAGGTCTCTTCAGGATCACGGTTCAAGGCGAACAGCAAGGATAACGGGGGGCGGGGAGGGGAGCCGGTACATGGCTGAGAGGGTGCTGGGAGGTCAAAAGACCTTCGATTGAGTTAATGCTCGTGGATATAGTGCTCGTCAGTCATTTGAAGGCTGCCTATTGGATGACACCACTAGGCCGGGGAAGGGAAGGTAACGGGGCACAGCATGGGTCTGGGTGCCTAAGGCTGAGAGGAACTGATAGTACTTGAGGTACTTTTACCAGTATCTTGTTGTGGTACCATTAAAACCTGTGAAACTGTTATTTACATCTCCGCGTTAAGATTTGGTACAGTGAAGGCTTCCCAAGACGGGGTTCGTACACATGTTGACTAATGGATTTCCAGGACTTTTCCATGACTTTAAACCAAATTTCCATGACCAAACTGAAATCTCGGTTTATACATGAAAAAGTGAGAACATTTAGTATTTAAACAATGTGAATTCCAAAGCATACAGTATACATTTAATGAAACTAATGAATAAGAGACAATATTTTATTTAAAGGCTAAACACTTGCTTCCCGAGCTATGGGCGACGAACTTTCCAGTTAAGGTGCGTTCACTTGCAACGCGGGAAAAACAGAAAATTGCGCCGCCATATTTCGAGTCTTTCTTTCTAAAACATATTCATCATTTCAAAATGACAAATTTCCATGACTTTTCCAAAAAAATTGTGATTTAAGTTTTTTCCATGACTTTTCCAGACCTGGAAATGACCATTCTAAAATTCCATGACTTTTCCAGGTTTTCCATGACCGTAAGAACCCTGCAAGACCACGTACTGCAGTTAATGTTGCATCGCCGGTCACGCCCTCCAGTCTCACGCGGCAGTCGGCTGACTCGCTTCATGTCAGCGGCGTTGGCAGTATTTCACATTTAATGGGCAGGACGAGGGCCGTGATGGCTGCATGTATGGCTTTATGCTTAAGGACCGGGGCTCGAGCTGCACGACCCAATCAACAAGGAACTAAATCTGCACCCATGTGGAAGAAGTGCAGCGCTGCTCTTGTATCGCAGTGAGTTAGTTAGTCTTCGTACTTCAATGAAAAAAAATTCAAAACACGAGATCAGACTCATTTCCTCCAAACATGACCCTGATCAGCGGCTTTGCTCGCCTTTAACAAGCATTTGGACTTCTAACACAATCTCAGACAATCTAGGGATGCTGGAGTGTACATTTAAATATATATATATATATATATATATATATATATATATATATATATATATACACACATATATACAAACATGTATCTGTGTAACCCCAACGTGTAATGAGCTGCTTGGCCTGAGACGTAATGCTCAGTAACAAGCTAGTTAGACGGAGGTGTTAATATTTGCAGATAACCATCCATTTCTATAGGAGGATTGTAAAAAAAAAATTAAAAATAAGCATTATTATCCTAGTTGAGAACTAAAAACATGACAGACCTATGAGCCGTGTGTGATTAGCCTATCACTCAAGTGCAATTCATCCATTATGGTTTTGATTGCTCTGGCATCATCTTTCGTATCTTTCCTCCAATTACGTGTCCTAACCGAGAACATCTTTTATATTTCCAGAAGTAAAAAACGATCAATACCATAGGAGCCGGCTCTCCATCACGCAATTAAATCAAATTGCAACCAATGTGCAATATTGTCATCAAACACTGTCTAAATGAACCGATAGATGTTTTCAGGCTCATGTAGAAGAACTGCAATTTTCCTTTTCAGATGCTGCCTCCATGACGGGGAACTAGGCGAACTAATCACAGCGGAGTATAAGGGTAGGGGGAAACCGCAGAATCCAAGAATGTCTGAAAGATGTATTTGCAGTGCAGATCTCAGATAATTTTCTTTCAGAACTGAAACCACCCACAGGCTTCTCAAGCTCCAGCTGGCGAGTAATCCTGAGGAGAACAGATTCTACCACAGCAGGGGCCGTCGGGATGCAGGGGAGATAGTAAAAGAAGCTCATTCTGTTGATTACATTACGCTGATTTAGCTGCTCTGCTTTCTCCAGGGTGACTGGGAGCTCACAAATATATAAACTTGAAATGGTAGATCCTTACTGAGATGGTTGTCCAGATTAAATTGGCTTTAGTACACTTAAAATCAAAATAAGATCCAGCCTATGGTTGAAATATTGAGTTCGCATTGATTCTTTGAAACTTTGTTTTCCAGTGTTTTTATGTCTACCTGCAGAGCTTTGTACTGCACACGTTATTGCTTTCCGTGATTTCCATTATTGACAGTAAACATAACCGTCAAAAACTTTGATTGTTTATGAAAAGAGTGTTTTTGTAATATATTTTCATGACAGCGGATTTTGTGCGCCAACACATATTTTAGGACTAGTTTCTATATTATTGCTAGATTAAAAGAAGCATATGAATAATAAAAAAAGCAATACAAATCCTGTCAATACTTACTCGTATACTTTCAGCTCGTAACACTGGCTGTTCAGAAACAGAAACTCCCAATCTGGTCCGTAGTCTATGGACAGCTTTATCCGGAGATCACTGAGGAAACCAAAAAGAACGTGAGACCACGAGCACAATGTTTAAGGAAATGAGTTTTTACTGATGCAAAAACATGAAGCAATTACAAACATCTGAAGTTACACTAGAGGTATAGTTTTAAGCATATATTTAAAAATATGCCTCAAAAAAAGTTAGGTCATTGTTTAACCCTCCTACTACCTTTAGGGCCAATTTGACCCCATTCAATGTTTAACGTTGTTCTTTGGGGTCAATTTGACCCCTGGCTGTTTTTCACTGTGTCAAACATATAAGAAATATCAACTTCTTTATATATTTAAAGGGCTATTTAGGTAGTCAACAAACAAACAAAGTACCTCACACTTAAACTTGGGAAACAATATTCATTCTAATAATTTTCTGGAGTTTTTAATTGCTGTGGTCAAATTGAGCCCACGGATAAAATATGTTAGTAAATGTAAAGGTAACAGGAGGGTTATGTACAAAATCTGAAGGACAACATAGCAAATAATGATTCTCCTTTCAATGTGAAAGAAACAATTATTATTGGATGTAGGTCATTTGTTCCAAGTCCCTGACAAGCGACTCTAATAACTTCTCGATGACCCCTAACTGTGCCGACAATGTAGCTTTGTCTTCCTTCTTCCTTCAGTGACTGACTTCCTGAAAGCGGTGCTGATGAGGTGGCCCTTTGAAGCCCCTTTCTATGCTGCAGCTCCAATTATCGGAGCGGGTGAGGGCTGCTTCTCTCCACTAACGTAGAAACGTAGAAACTAAGCCCCATCTCTAACGGCGCACAGGCCCTTATTTCCATATTAATAACCCAGAACCGCTAATGGGGTTAACTAATGTTTGGAGCAGGTGATTGTTTTGCTTGAGGTGGATAAGGGAGGGTGGCATCGGGGGATGATTCGGGGTCAGAAAAGCAATGCAGGTTGCGTAACTGTGTGTGCATGCGATTCTCTGCAGGGCAGGGGTCATAGCATTCATGCACAGTCCATTTTTGTGGAAATTACCCTTTACAGCACGCTTTTAGGAATAAAAAGGAGTGGACTAATAAGGAGGACACTTTAATTTCATGCTAATTTCAAAAGGTATGAAATGCAGAGGCGCTGCATAGTATTAAAGGGCATGGCCTGAACAGAGCACGGGGGATCCTCTCCAACACACATCTAGAATGTGAGGGAACTGTCCGGGAGCAGTGTGTACAAAGAAATAGAGAAACTGAGGTCATGCCAACTTATTTTCCCTTTTTTCCTCTTCATGCAGGCGTTTGTTTAGGGGGGGGGAAAAGATCTTGACCTTTCGGTAACAGCCATCTCTGTGGTTGGCTCTCCTCTCCGCCTACTGTAATGACCAGTGTGCAGGCCTAAGGGCCGCAGTAGCTACTTATCAGCTATTGCTGGCTGGCTCAGAGCTCTGAGAAAACATCTGAAGGAGAAAAAGCATGTCACAGGCATTCTTACCCAATTTTGCTCTATGGAAATACACGAGCGGAGCTAATTTGTTATGACAGGTGTTCTTTTTTCTTTTTTTACAATAAAAAAAACACATAATTACAGCGTTTACCACACTAATTTGTGCCATGTCTGTCTTTAAAATGCTACAAAGAAATGTGGACAATTCATACCCAGGAAGACACTCCTCTTAAGTTTAACATAGGTTAAAATAGGCCTACCCAGCAGAGCACAGTAGGCAACCAATAGCATTTGTTTTTCTTCATTAAAATTAGCCTTAGGTATGACAGTATGAATTCATTAGTGCAGCTTTCCTGAGTGCTGAGGCACAACCGGATGGAGTCTATTTTAAGGCCCAGTTACAAACAGAAATGTGAGGAGTAAAAGCATAGTCCACACAAAGTGTAACATTTTGATTTAGCCGCAAATATGTGGCAATGGGCGCTAATCTCTCCTTGGTTTTTCTTTGCCGTTTACCTTATTTCCATGTTGACCGTCTCATAGGCTTCTTCTACTTTCTTCAGATTGGTAGCCTCCCACTCTGCAGCTAGACAAAACAAAAGGTTGCACAAATTAACACCGTGGAGTTGTTGCATCTCAACAGCTGCCAAACAGTGGGCACTAAGAATAAGCCGGGAGAGCTCGGCCTGGGCGAGGAGCAGAGTTGCATATACACAGGAAAAAAAAAAATGCTATTTCCAGGTGTGGAAACTGCCGAAAGGCCCGCAGGGTTATTAGCCTCTTCACACCAGACAACTGTGTTTACCAAGAAAGAAATGAAAATAATAGCGTGTGAAAACAGGAAAGGTTGCCACAGCAATGATATGTTTGCCTCTCTTTGTCACACAAGGTAAAATTAAACATAAGACCTGAAATTTATTATGTGCAAGTCAATATGCACTAACCTCCTGTTTGCATATTTTTCTTGCTGAATTGACATTATTTACTTTCCTGTTAGCTCCATTTTGGTTTTTAACAACCCCTGAGGGAAATGTGTGTCTCTTTAGCAGCTAAATGCTCCAGCGGCTTTACTCAATGCTAACTTTGTCTCCGTCATTTAGCGCTGGCCAGGTAACGGGGGGTGTAGTTCCAGGTGTTCAGGGCTTTTAACTGAGCCTCTGGATGCTGCTGGAAATGTGGTGGAAAAGAGTTTCTTTTAGGCCATAAAACCAAAACAATGAGATGAAAGACTGGAAAGAGAGGAACTGCAGAGCCGATCATTCTCTGTGGGTTTTAACTACAAGAAACTCCATTAACTCGTATACATGTTGCCATTTAATCAAATGGGACTAATAGAAATGGTATAGTGAAGCTTTAAGTCAAAACATGTGCTGCTTCCATCCTCTTCCATTTGAGGGTTTGCCCCCTTACTATCTCACATCCTCATCAGCTACTTTTGAACCTAGACGGGAGGAGTGCACAACTCGCTTTCTTCAAATGACATCTGATGATGTCACGGTTCGTCTGTTATGGATTCCTCTTCAACTGAGATTAACATCATTTTTATTTCATGACTTTTCCTTATTTATTGGGGACAACTGGGAAACCATTAAATTCACATGATGATATGTTTTCAATGTCGTGTACAATTTGACCCCAGGCTGTTTTTCACTGTTTAAAACATATAAGAAATATCAACCTTTTTATTTATTTAAAGGTCTATTTAGGTAGTCAACAAACAAACATAAAGTACCTGACATTTAGACTTGGGAAACAATATTAATTCTAATCCTTTTATGGAGGTTTTAATTGCTGGGGTCAAAAAGGGTAAAAGATGTTAGTACATTTGAAGGTAACCGGAGTGTTAATGGTGTCGTGCTCATGGTCCTGGGGACTTTACTGGCGTTTCTACAAGTGTAAAGGTCCGTCTCTGACGTCGAGGAAACTCGCTTGGGCCTGGCGCCGTGGCAACAGAAAAGAAAGTTTATGCAGTCAGGACGGTGTGGGAAGCTTGTAGAGCGCCGGTCTGAAAACCAATCAGCATGCTCTCTGCATGTGGTCTCAGTAGGTTGACAAGATGCACTCCCCCCCCCCCCCCCCCCCCAACCAATTCCCCCAACGCCTATGTCTTGGTGAAAAGTCTACAGATGTGGTGAGTCCAAGAAGCAAGATGGGATGTGCCATGCTGTCATTGGCTGTGTCCCTAACCCAACCCTGATTCCTTAAACTTCTGCAGAAAACCTCAGATATGAACAAAATAATGTCTCTCTTGCATACTCATCTTCCACATCCTGCCCTATGTCTCTCTCCGTCTCTGGAAAGGCCCGTGCATGAGTAGAGTACAGAGACGAGACTTCTCGCTTCTGGCAGGGTTCTTACACATTTTGACCGATGGATTTCCAGGACTTTTCCAGGACTTTTCCATGACTTTAAACCAAATGTCCATGGCCCAAACTGAAATCTCGGTAAAAACATGAACAATTTAGAACATTTTGCGTATTGAGAGCGTACGCCGGCTTATATTCTGAGCGTCTTTCTTTAAAAAACATTAATTATTTCAAACTCGGTGTAAATGAACACATGATTATAACAAATTTCCATGACTTTTCCAAAACTTTGATGATTTGAGTTTTTTCCATGACTTTTCCAGGCCTGGAAATGACCATTTTAAAATTCCATGTCTTTTCCAGGTTTTCCATGACCGTACCAACCCTGTTCTGAGACACGGTTAACGGGTGCTGTGCCGTTACAATCCCAGCCAGCATAAATGATCTGCTTAAACTCGTTTTTTTATGGGCTCACGCTATGTCTTTTAAACCTAATCAACATAATGGTTCGCTTCAATAATCGCATCCCAAGAAATATTTATTGTGCTGCATAAAAATGAGTGCCTTTCATTAAACTAAAAAGTACCTCTTTAATTAAGAGGATATTCATATAGGAAATGTAGGAGATGATTTACGGTGAAGCTAAATTGACCAGCGAAATGTACTGTACTTCATTTTTAGCAGAAGGCGCCATCCAGAGGCTTTTTAAATCACAAGAGGCCGTGCACAGAAATAGAAGACGAGGAATGCGCCGCGCGGTATACGTGCCGTCTGCTGTCGGAGATCTCCTGTGCACACACACCTTGAGCCGCAGACTGGAGACGCTCTGTTTACATGCGAAACAAATCAATAAGCAAGGCCGTTTTACTGCAACTCCAAGAGAAGAAGCCCGCCAGTCCGTGGAGTGAGCGGCGAGCGAGCGATGCCTAGCGGAGCGAGGGCGATGCGGGGAACCTTTAGCGAGATTGCGTCGACTATCTGCACATGGAGGAGTTCGCTTTGTGTTCTGTAAAACCGGATCTGTAAAATAAATCCTGGCAGTGAGCTCAAGCATCCATGTTGGATCCTACACACGTTCCTTCACCACCTCTTTCAGCATGAGCCTCTCTCTCTCTCTCTCTCTCTCTCTCTCTCTCTCTCGTAAGTTTATTTTTGATGAACAGTATAACTGTAACCTGAATGAATGAAAAATAAAGTCTCTCTCTCTCCTTCCCCTTCTCCCTCTATCTCCCTCTCCCTCCATTTTCTCCGTCCATCCATCCTCTCCTCAATTGGCGAACTTGTTCCGGCTGCAGAGTGGAGAGGGATAAATATAGGTTAAGGATTCCTGTAATTAAATGTTTATGGCAGGTGGTAAGTAACAACAAACAAGAGGCCTTCCAGATACTGTCAACAGGGCTGGCTATTGCATTAATAGCCACCTGCGAGCAGCACACGCCACGGCCCAGAGGTGCTAATTACCCCATTTCTTTTTCAAAGAAGCTCTTTAACAAATGCAATAAGAGAACATTCTGGCCGTACTTGCCGGAAGAACAAGATAAATGTTTGCATTTTAATCATAAATAGAACGTGTTTAAAAACAGAATGGTAAAAAAAACAAAAAAAAACATTCAATTGAAATACAGAGTTACTTTTCAGTTTCCTTGCAGCAGTGGCTGCTGGGAGTTAGGAAGAGGTCAATCTAGCCCCCTGCATCATATTTGTGTTGGGAGTGTCTGATTATATTAGGGTTGAGTGAATAACACAAGCTGGCAGAACTAGCATCATCTTTTGAACCATCAGTGCAATTCATAGCCTTGTGACTCAGTCTGTGTTCCCACTCTCTCCTGCAGCATCACTCTCCAGCCACAGTAATTGAAGGACGAGCGCAGCACCACGGCGAGGATGCACTGGAATTAAGAAAAGGTCCATTCACTACACAATCACCATGTTATCGAATCACCAACACGCATTCGACACCTCAGCTTCACATGTTGCTTCTTTTCTCTCTTTTCCACCATTGTTAATTGAATATTCTTATCCGTGCTTTCTTGCCAAGAGTTAGAGAGGAGATGAATACCACCTGTCATCAACATGGAGCGACTAGCAGCAGCTGGCTAGTGAACCCTAGCTGATGAGTGCAAACTGGGTTGTGTCTGAAAGGAAGGAACCTCACAGCACATCTGGTATTTTACATTTGTTTAATCGTAAAATATCACGGCGTGCGAACGGCACATTGTGGCGTTACGGGGTGTCATGCCGACCGTCTCCTCGGCCGGGAGAGGAGACTCACTGGATGCTCGTCGTCATCATTAAGTTGCCAGGGAACCAGCAGAGTCACAGCTCTCGGCCAAGATGTAGTCTGGCACATAACTCCCTGTGACACCCCCTCTACCTCAGAGATGATCACTAACTGCTGACGGAGATATTCTCATTTAATCCGCATACCTCTCAAATGTCTAAATCTGAGAATGCTGTGATGCGTGACTCACCGAATGAAGAGGTGTTCACGTGCGATTACGACGGCATGCAATTCATGTGACAGCGGCGCGAATGCACGGAAACGCAGCGGAGCCGATTGCTCGTATTACCATCGCGTAATTACTATTGAACATGTTAACAGAGAACGAGGGTCTAAACCGTCTGCGCTGAGCGACTTCACTCGGCAACAACTGGGTGCTGTTTATGAATATGTATGATGTAACAAACGCCTAGAAGCTGACCTACTTCTGCGTCTCCTCCGCTCATGACTCGGGCCCCTTCCGGGGTAACGCTGTCATCTGGCGACATACTGTAATAGCAGGAAGGATGTGACTCTCGTGTACGAATCAACAGTCTCCCTTTTGATGGTTTTGCAAGCGATGATAACCATCTGCCGAGGGAGCGCGCTCGGCGTGAGCTCGCGCAGCTGCAGGAACAGAAGAGGCGCTAACGGCAGGTTATTAATTATGCCCACGTGAGTTTTGACGAGTTTATAATTCTGCACTTGCCTAAATGTTGACGTGCGGGTGAAAAACATTGATTTGCACGAGTTCGGAGGGAACTTTGTTGTAGAAATAAACAAATGATTGAAGGTGTGCTCGATTAGTCACGTGACATGACTATATATATTTTTTTTTTAATTAAATTTTACATTGCTGTATTTAGATATATGATGTGTATATATATATATATATATATATATATATATATATATATATATATAAAAGAAAGAAAGTGACTGTATAAAGTATATATAATAATTTAATTTTACATTGCTGTATTTACATATACGATGTATATATATATATATATATATAAATATAAAATATATATATACATATTTTATTTTGTATTTTATATTTCACTTTGTATACTTTGTACACAGTCACTTTCTTTCTTTCTTATATTTATATTTTATTGTGTTTAGTTTATTGGTGCTACTATGTCAACAAATTTCCCCTTGAGGATTAATAAAGTATATTTCTATTCTTCTATTCTATGAATGCAAGGAAATGTAGAAAATGCGTGATGGACAAGTCGAGGTACCAAAGAGAGCTCTCGACATATCTGGGGCTGCACACTGGACAGAGCTCGTCTGCAGCGTCTCACAACATATCTTTATCTGGGTTCATCTTGGTCTGCAGCCAGACACTGTTAGCTTCAGGAGCCGGGAAAGAAGAAATCTATTTCAGACAACATGAGACTCAGAAACCTGGCAGCTGCTCAAATCAGACTTCCAACATTTGATAAGTGAAAAATTGACTAATTTGGTGTATCCCTCGAATGGTTGCAATCCAATATATTCCTCCTGTGGCTATCGGAGAGAAAAAACACACACTCTGAGGGCGAGCGAAGGTGAGAGGCGGATCGTTTCAACCTCTTGCCAAAGAGAACAAATGTACGAGCCGCTCCTTTTAAAGCGAAAGGAAACTCGTGCGTGTTCCACGCGGCTCCTCCCTCGACTTCCTCTGCTCCTCCTGTTGTAGCAGCACTCAAGGCGAGAACAATTACGCTTTAAGGACGCGTCGCCCTCGGCCGGGGGTCGGGGGGTCTCCGCGAGCACCGTATTAACGTCGAGTCCCTCGTGCTTAACATTTCACGTCTAATTTGGAAAGTGCTGATCGGAGCCTTTAAATACCATCGGCCCTCAGCCAAGGTCTGCAACCCGCTGAAGCACCGAACCCGGCGCTCTCGCGGGCGCCGAAAGCTCCAGGGTCTCGCGCCGCACGCCAATTCATTTGTTGAGTGCCGAGATGCGCCATCTTGGAAAAAAGCTCCATCGTCACGGCGATGTGAACCGAGGGACACGGTGGAGGTGGAGGAATGAAATGTGTGTTGAGAGCCGTGAGGCAAGCAAGCAGCAGAGGCCCGATAATGGAAAGAGGAATATTAGAAGAACAGGAATGTTAAAGAAGAAAAGAGTTCATTATGATCACAATGATTATATCAGCTTCATTTTGGGTTTCCAGATATCTATAACTTTTATACTATCTTTTTATTCCTTGTAAATTGACTATCCTTAGACAAGCCCTCGTATCTTTAGACGCAACCTCACTAAAGTAGAACAACGTGAACCCTACGTCACACAACGCACACCTGCAGAGCTATGTTGTTTAAAATACTGAAAGTAGCATGACAACAATAACACCCTGGACTACACAACTGTCACTAAGCGCGTCCCGGGGTAGACACAACTGCCCTTTCCCAGTTTTATTCATATGACTTTACAAATGATTGTTGGATCTGTACGATCTGTAAACTACAGAGTGTGTGAGCAGCGGTGAAAACTTTGTTCAGCAATGATATAATAAGACATCAAGCTTAACCCCTGCTTACGGGCTTTCTTTGAGATAAATAGAGATAGAATAATGCAAGTTAGATCAGGATTTGAAGAAGTACGTAGAGCGCAATTCAATCAACAAAAAGCAGCGGTGTCCGAGTGCGGCGTGCACGCCACACCTGCTCAGAGCAGACGGCGAGAAATGTGGTCAAAGCGAATTGGAGGGCGCCGCGAGATCGCCGGCGACACGTCCCATGATGCAACGCGAAGTGAATCACCAAACTGCGGTGCGGGGAGAATCCTCACTGCGCCTGCACAAAGACAAACCGGAGCAGTGACACGCCTTCTTCCTGATGAACATTCAGGGTTCTTACACATTTTAACCAATACTTTTCCAGGACTTTTCCAGGACTTTAAACCAAATTTCCATGACCAAACTGAAATCTCGGTATAAACATACATTTTTGGGGAATATTGTGCGTATTGAGAGCGTACGCCGACTTATATTTTGAGCGTTTTTCTTTAAAAAACATATAAATGATTTCAAACTCGGCGTAAATGAACATGTAATCATAACATAACAATTTCCATGACTTTTCCAAAACTTTTATGATTTAAGTTTTTTCCATGACTTTTCCAGGCCTGGAAATGACCATTTTAAAATTCCATGAATTTTCCAGGTTTTCCATGACCGTACGAACCCTGACATTTAAACTGGAAATGATGGGGATGCTCCTGAGCATCCGGGAAGAAGCGGCTCCAGAGTGCCGGTTAGCTGCTTATACTCTCACATTGGATCGTCTTGCAGTCGGCGGTCAGCGGGCGGCTCAGAGCAGCGGCGTTCGCACTGCAGATGGCCAGCGCTCCGCTGGAGAGCGATGAGGTGGCACCAAGAGCAGAAGAGACACAGTCAGCTGCAGCTCAGCGAGGACCGACCAGCTGAAATAGGACCGGTGTGATAGCACCACGGACAGCACCGTCCAGTTTCCCTCCCCGTCTCAGTCAGCACCGCGGAGAGGAACACTGAGCGAGCAGAAAGAGGCTGGGCCGGGAAGTCACTGAACACAACGCGCTTAAGAAATCAGGGATGGACAGAGCCGTTGCATACTGGAATGTGCTCCCCTCATATGTGACTAACAAGAAATACATGTGACTTCAAAAGGAAACTCAAGGCAGCGAAAGTCAGAAAGGAAATTATAGTAGATTAGGTTAATATTTGAGGTATTTGAGGTATTTAGGTATATTGTTTTACATTTGATGTAAATGTTGTTTTCTAAGTCTAAGTGTATTTGTGAAAATTGATCATGCTGTACTGCATTTTATGCATTTGTATTGTATTGTAATGTTGTTGTGCCTGGACCCCAGGAAGAATAGTCTCCACTATGGTGTAGACTATTGGGGATCGTTAATAAAATAAACTAAACAACGACGCCAGAGGAGAGACGCAGATTGAAGGTGGTTTTGTCTGTTTTGACACTGAATCTTGCCTGAACACGTGTGTGTGTGTGTGTGTGTGTGTATTTGTGTGTGTTTAGCACAGCAGTCCAGTTCTCAGTGAGTCAAAGTCAAACAGAAGAACTCCATCCGGTTTTAGTACATGCAATGATTTCATTACACACCCCACGCTGAGCAATGCTATAATAATGCCTCTCCATAAGGGGGCTGTTCAGGGCTTGAGACAAATTAGAGACACACACACACACACACACACACACACAAACACACACACAGGCTGTGAGCGTGAAAGAGTTAGAACATCAGAGAGTAAGGGGAAGAGTGTGTGTGTGTGTGTGTGTGTGTGTGTGTGTGTGTCAGCAGTTGTTGGATTAAACTGACCGTCATTGACCGGGTAATTTCGGCACAGCTCCGACCAGCTTCAGGAGGTCGGTGGAGACGAGCCGCTAACCTGTGGTCTTCCCGAGAGCAGCAGCTCTTTGTGAATATGCTTTTCGTGTGTGTGTGTGTGTGTGTGTGTGTGTGTAGTCCCGACACACATCTCCACACCGCATCAGTCCAATCAGGGGAAAAGAGGGAGAAAGAAGGCCGCGTGTGAGTCGAGTCGTCACGCTACAGCTGGCGATACACTTGGGGATCTCTCTCTCTCGGCCCTGGAGCAGCGCTCCTTATAGACAGCGACACACACACGATGATGTTACTGAACCTTCTGAGCATCACACTGATGTCTCCATACAGATGCACATGCTGCTGTACATTGTATAACGGATCAAGTATCCGTCAGCCTTCGGGACTTCGTCACAGATTTAACTTTCTTTGACTATATCAAATTAAAGGTTGGTAAAAAAGCCTGTAGATTTTAATTATTACTGTACATTTATTCAATAGTATTCCTCCTTTAGCTGTGCCAGCGAAGTCCTTCAACTTAACAAGCGCTTCCACTATCTGTATTCCTCAAAGGAGTCTTTTAATTTGTTTCACACCACATTTCAAAACAGACCCATCTGCCTCATTTACTTTTATAACCATGCCCGATCCCTACTGGGACAAGAGCGTTACCTCCCTCTCTCCTGGCAGTGTCACAATAATGATCAAACGCTGCCTGTATGTGCTCGCATCTGTGTGTGTGTGTGTGTCTGTGTGTGTGTGTGTCAGGGACAAGTGTGGACAAAACAAACAGTGAAGCCAACACCAAAGCCTCTTGTGTCAAGTTAATTTCTTCTTCTTCTTCTTTCGGCGCTCCAGATGCCGTCACCGACTGAACACACAGCTTACGTTTGCTAAGGGCGCTGCTTTGTGAAGGCGCGCCGGCCCTTTAAATAATACGGGAGCTAAAAAGACGAGGGCTGGGGCTCTGGCTACCAACACTGATACATCAGCCGTAGCCTGATGGCAATTATTTAGACGTCCGCTTGCTAATTATAATAGAGGATGACAGGTGCCCAAAACAATTTGAGAGCAGACTGCCTGTGAGGTTCTGCGTGTGGTTCTCTCGGCTCAGAGTCGGAGATAAAGATAGCCGAGCCCGTGCCTCGTCAGACAAACATTTCTTTTACTTCCTAGCTGAGCTCGGCTGCATTTTGTTTTTCCGGTGAGCATGTTGTTCCTGAGATCCTGCGTGTTTGTCGTTTCACCCCTTACCTGTAATGTTATTAATACGCCTGTCGGGTGTAAAAAAAACAGGATTTTAATTGTAAAAATCCTATGCAATCACCTTTCTGGGGTCCTTCTAAAGTGATGAGTCTCAAAACGTGTCTGGAGAATATATTTAATAACTGTATTATTAAAGAAATGTTGCTTTCCATTTTTATCCTTGCAATTTTTTCTTTTGACAAGGGGACACTATTATTTGGAAACCGTGTATTAGTCAGAATGCATCACGGTACTACGGCAGACTCACAATCTGCACATGCAGAAAGGAGGACAAAATAGTAAAAAAAAGTAACACAAATACATTAATTCATGTGGTGTAAAAAGTCCTTGAGAATTCCTGCAGCCTTTTCCTGCCTCCTATCCTTTTCTTTTTAAGGAACGGGTGCCAAACGAATCCATCTGCTCTCCGCTCGCACCCCAAACGCCTCGTGATTGCCACACCAAGCACCATTTATCGTGCATAAAAGAAACATGCACGCACACAAACAGAACCATCAGCTCCAGAAGCCGAGCGGAGAGACAGTGAGCCCTCCCGTGGGATGGAGGCAAAGCGAGGGAGGAGCCAGTAGGTGGTAGAGGGTACATCCAATCACTGAAATCAAGGCTGTTGACTGGTGAATAATGAATATAAATGGTATGCTCCTTGCTGGCATCGCTGTGTGTGGCTGCAGTGAGTGGGAGAGCGAGCTGATGCACAGCTGTTGGCGGACTAGGGGGATTGTGGGGGGTGTTTAAACACACTTAAGATAGGACTGCTTTACTGCCTGTCTGTCATTTCCTTCCACGCTTCTCTCCTTCATTGCTTGACTTTGTGTGTGTGTGTGTGTGTGTGTGTGTGTGTGTGTGTGTGTGTGTGTGTGTGTGTGCGTGTGTGTGCGATTATATGTGTGCTTCTCCGTGTCTGCGAATGAGGCCTATTGACATCCTCCACTGTGACCCTCCGACTCCTGACAACTCCAATCAGGAGGATGAGGAGGAGGCGAAGGGGGATGGGGAAGGTGTGAGTCCACAGCCAACAGTTATGATGAGTGCTTGTGTCTATGAGAGGAAACGTGCGTGTGTGTGTGTGTGTGTGTGTGTGTGTGTGTGTGTGTGTGTGTGTGTGTGTGTGTGTGTGTGAGCATGGCACGCACATCGTTGCAATCCACCAACAACGGTGCACGAGGGAGGCTTTTCACATGAATCGGTATGTATTTACGCAGCGTAATGTAAACAAAGGCGAGTTCTTAGTGGCACCTCTCATTTTAAAGGTGTTAAACAGTCTCTGCATTATCATGTCATTTTCAAATGAAAAAAAAACAGAAGAAATCGGAGGAATATTTGATTATAAAAGTAAAATATATGAAGAAATGGAATAATTAACATATTGTTCAGTGCCTCCACCTGAAACGGGAGAAAAGGATACGGAGGTTGTATTTCCACTGGCTCCGAGTGCAATATCACACAACATCTCATCTCTTATTAAGCTAGCAATTATCTATTAGCACCGTTTCCTGCACAAGGGTTTGTGAGAATCACATGCCAAATAGTGTGACCTGCCATTCTCTATCAACAAGGTCCAGATTTAGATTCCACATTAGTGCCTCCGTGATGCCAGGCGCCTGTGTGTATGAGAGGAGGGGAAGCCGTTGCACTTTGCCTAACACAAATACGATCCCAGATGGTTTTCTTCTCCGCTCAAGAGGAGAGCAAACCCGACACCAATCACGCACACGCATGTGTGACTTTTAACACACACCCCAAAAGGAAGGGAGGAAGAGAAAGAAAGTGCCCACTGTGAGCCTCCTTCAGAGAAATGTGCAATCCTACTGGCTCTTAAAGCACACATGAAAGAGTGAGTAATTTAACGAGTAATAATGAATGAATATCACAATATACAATGATTATAAATAATTCAATTATGATACCCATACATTATATGTAAGAATGATGGCACTAAGCCAACATTATAAGCCAACATTAGTTTAACTAAGAGAATTTAACAGAAGTTTCCATTTTAGACGCCAACCAAAACTTAAAAAATGTATATTAACCCCTTAAATCTTATTCTCAGGGTTTCTACAGTTCAATAAATAGAAAAGATTACATTGAAATACAATCAGTCCCACATTATTTAATTATTATGCATTGTGTGATGCTCAACAGCTCAGTTTGAGAAGCACTGTAAGATATTAGTTTAAATTTGGATCACTATGTCTAAGATATTGATAAATAAGTATAATATTTTGTATCATGCCATTTCAATTTATTCGGCCAAGAAACATCAAACTCAGTTATATCTGGGAATGTTCCACCTGATGGGCAGATTGGAGGTTGAGCTGCTGTTCCTCTTTGGAAACCTGCCTCCGATTGGATGACAACAGTTTGTGGATCGCACTCTCCATCTTCTTCGTTGAGGTTCGGCTCCGTTTTGTCTCGTCTTCATCTCTCAGCAGGATGCTGAGTCAATGCATCACCGCCCTTTTGTAGCAGCAGGGGTCATTACTGCTCTCAACGGTTGCTGGAGTAAATCTTCAGCCTGTGGTGCGTCACAGGGCGGCGCCGCGCGGCACACGAGACGGCGAGGGTCTGCCAACGTGGACGGGTCAGAAGCCAGAGACGAGGCCGGACCGGACACAACTACGCTTCTACTTCGGCCCGACGTGACGACAACGACCCGCAACTACAGCGACCGTGTTTACATGCATTCGAATAACTGGCTTAGTCAGACTGAAATCGAATTATCCGTTTCATGTAAACACCTTTGTTCGACTATGTGCGGTCCGACTACGATCCGATTAACACCCCTGGAGAACTCGATCCGATCCTCTTGATAATTTAACTATCGCGGCATGTAGTGGTGAATTGGATCAGGAATCGGACTTTGCGTCTTTCCGCACGCAAGCCGGAAACTGAAAACGCACCTTTTTCGACTATATCTGGATTAAAACACAGATTTGCACTTTAGTAGCACTTAAATGGCTCTTATTATGGTACTTTTGTAGTTTGACAATGTTGAGGAAATGTTACTTTCTGTATTCTTGTCGTTCTTAGTTTGTACTCTAGGTTGAAATGCACTTATTGTAAGTCGCTTTGGATAAAAGTGTCTGCTAAATGACATGTAATGTAATGTAATGTAATGGCTGTATCACCACGAGTTGTAATAAAACAGCGCCACCTATCGTATCGGAGGTAACATGCTTTCGGCCAATGATTCGAATTACTCACTGCCATGTATATTGGGATAATAGAAGATCCCCCAAAAGATAGCATAGTCCGACTAAAGCAAGATTCGAATTATACCATCATATAAACACACTGACTCACACCTTCAATCATCCGGTGGATTTGCATTGAAATGGGTCCGAACCAAATGTAAATCAGAGCCATGTGCAAGCATGAACTCCACAGAATGAAGCACATGATGTGCTGAATGGCATTCATATAAACACACACATGTTTTTCAATTTACACAATAAAAGAAAAAAGGGAAATGGAAAAAATGTACTTTGTGTTGTCGTATTTCTTTCTCCGCGAAGAGAAAAGAAAACATGTTTGCTGGGAACACAAAAGCCTGGCACCCACACCAAGTAAAGATTGAGAGGGCGAAACAAGAGCGAATTGATTTATGCCTAATCTCGGCACTCCGTTTCATAAGGCTATAACTGCACTTTCATTTCAGAGAGTACTTTGTTACCTAGAGAGCCCTGTAAACACCTCTGCGTCATGCGATGATATAGTAGAGGTGCGGGGCGCGCCCGCTCTTTCTATAGGGGCGAAATGAGAAATTGAATATAGGTTTTTAGTCACATGACACATCAGCCAATAATAAGCTTTCCATTGTTTACAACCGAACAGGAATTTTCCCCTTTTCATTTGCCGGCCCTCTCAGGTGCTCTTTCACGGGCGTGTAAAAAGCGTTGCATTATAAATTCCCTGGTCTATTATTACCTTTGCTGTAATGACATCCCACACAGCCGGTGCCAAAGAGCTTCACTCGGGTGAACGGGTCCAAGGCGCTATACGTTGCCCCCTTGCTAACGGCGTGGTGGTGATTGAAAACGTGATTTTCCGTCGTCTTCTAGTCGTTTACGCTTCGGCTTTTCGAGAGCCACTCGATCGAGTGGATCGAGTACACAATTATCGTGTAGAAAGTCACTTTGTTGTTGTAGCGTCGTCGGCCTTGAGCAGCGTGCCATCAGCAAGGCGATGTGTTAAATCGCGGCGGTTGTCAAGAAAAAGCAACGGCAGCACAAGCCGAAACCAAAATATTAGTTATTATATAAAAGAGAAAGGCCACGATACTGGTTATTCCCTTATCTCTGCAAAGAGCACCCTGTGCATCCTCCACTAATTTCTTATTCAAATGTATACGAGCGCATGTTTTGAAGTATAACATCGGGGAGCGCCAGTATCCCCGCGGTGCAGAGTGTAAGCAGCCATTGTAAAACGGGAAGCAATCAAGTCTCATCTCTGTGCATGGGAGAATATTACGCATCTCAATAAACGCCAGTCTGAAAAACAACCGCAACGGCAACTATGATTGACTCGTCTAATCCAATTACATTAAGAAACCAGTTGTTCATTTAAGATGTACATTAAGCTCCAATTTGAGGAATATTTTCTAATTAGCAGACGGCAACAAACAGACTAATTGTTGCGTCTGGTGATTTGTGCTGCATAACTGGATTCATGCGCCGTCGATCAGGCTCCGGTCCGACCCCCGACGTGAAGAACGGAACGTCGGCGAGCCTCCATTTAGTGTGCACAGAGTGCGTATCGGTACATTGAGCGTGCTTACATTTGTTTATCCATAGTTGTATTTAACAGCCCTGACATATAGTAAAATTGATTTCCTTCACAGCCTTGCATTTGTTTGAACATACAACGGTGATGACTCTGTAATCCCATTTTAATTAGAGAGATGTAGCGGGCACGCTAAGCTCATGCGCTCTATTCCCCGCAGCGATGCCACACTGGCAAGGAATCAATCACCAAGGCACCGGTTGCCAGGGCAACGAGCGGCGGGCTTCTGCACTACTGTCTAAGTGGTAAATGATTGCTGGTGTAACTCATTGGCGGATGTGAGGAGTTTTTTTTTTGTATCTCTCCGTCTCTATCGCTCTCCTTCCCTTTCTCTCCTCTTGTCGCGTATCCGTAGAATTAATTAAAAGCAGCACACATGAAATACATCTAAATCTGAGTAGAAATGAAACATACAGAACAAATTGAATTTCGACATCAAGGGGTTTGAGGTTGTGGGGCGGAGGGGGGGGTACCACAAAGGCAATAGTAGTAATAAATGAATATGCAGTGTGAAAGAGGTGTGAAATGGAGAAAAACATAGACATGCCTGAAGAGGCTGGTGGAGAAAGAGATGGAGGGGCCTGTTAAGTATGGTTCTCTGATGATTACGTTTTAACAATATTTAATGGCAGAAGCATAAGCAGTAAATTAGGCTCTAAACGTTAGCTCCATTGGTCAGTTCAGCATGCTACGCGCCAGCTAACAGGTAATGAGCTGCTCCAATCAACATCACGCAACATGTAAACAACAAACTAACTTTCATTCTCATGCAGCATACATATAAACAAACATAAACATACAGGTATTACAAACATATTCATAAACACATTACTTCTGCCATTGACATATCCATGCTTCATAACACAACAATATCATTATCAATATTCTCCCTAATATTTCTATAATCATATCTTGCTATATGTATTATTAAAGCACAAACGTATTATGTACATGTGCAAAGTCAAAATGAATTATTACAACTTAACAGGCCTCAGGAAACAGATGTTTACACATTTCAGATGTAACCTCAAAACCTGCAGATACCGCTTAAAACGCAGTTAATCGTAAGTGTAACATATCTTGTCTCACCTACACTGGAGCCGTCGTCTCTGGACGGCCGTCAGATACCTTTATGCACCAAATGTGACAATTAATCTATAATTGCAAAGAGCATAATTCGATGAAATGTGAAACTGTATTTGTTAAAATAAATTCTAAATCCCGAGCCGAGAAACCCCGAAAAGGCCAGGACATTTAAAAGATGTGCACGTCTCTAGAGTCGTATGGTAATATATTTAAACTGCATCTCCCATGAATTAAATCCACTTCAGAAAGGGAATAAATAACACTGCCGGCTTCATCCATCTCAGAAAGTGACAGCTTTTTGTCATTCAGACAAAAGCCTATAGGCGACTTTTACATTAATGTTCCTTATGGCTTCATTCAGACATGACAGCACATTTACTAAATCTGAGTGAGTGACTGAGGGAAAAGAACACGGCACATAGAAATGTAAATTTGAGGCTGCAAAACAACAAAAAAGTCGGTTCAAAGATTCACAAATATGATTTCCTTTCCTGAAGTGTGTCTTGACCGCAGCAAACAGAAAGGTGAGACGAGCGCAGGCGGAATCGAGACCGACCGAACCGTTGAGCAAGCCCAGGGGACCCTTTACAGCCTCTTATCTGATGGCTCACACACACACACACACACACACACACACACACACACACACACACACACACACACACACACACACACACACACACACACACACACACACACACACACACACACACACACACACACACACACACACACACACACACACACACACACACACACACACACACACACACACACACACACACACACACAGCTCCTGTGAAGATGCCTCTCTGCCCGGTGTTCCAGACATTGTTCTTGAATCGCGGAGGAAGGAGGACTGCCGGGCAAAGTTGAACAATACGAGTCTGCTCGACACGGGATGTGTGGATTCCACATCGTGTAGACGCCCGTGGAACACATTTTGCAATTCAAATGAATAACAAAAGGCAAAGACAGCCACTGCTGCACAACTGCTTGTTTTCTTACTACCCAGAGTATCAACAAGCCCACAGTACTGTGTCTCAGATAAACAAGCAACCGCTGCAACTTTTGAGACAACATTTTTTAGAAATGTCATTTTCTTTCCTTTCCGCTAGTGAGATAAGTAATACGTGTAGTTTCTATTCAAAATGCACATTTAAAAAGTATATTTTTGGTGTGCTATCTTTTTATATTTTATCATTTAAAAAAGGGGCAACATCTGAGGTTGGGGGCATTTTGATGATTAAGTCTCTCAACATGAGTGCTAGAACAGAGAAAGTGCTGACTAAGCAAACTGAGAGAGAAGGGCGGCGACTTCAATCTCTGCTCAGGTCCACGTTAGCTTCTTTGAAATTGTGATTTCTGCAGTGCGGAGTTATTGCTGCACATGTCAACACTGACATTACCAGTCCAAACTGGGACATCCTAAAGTCAAACCCTCCAAAAGAATATTGAGTATTCCACCTCGTCTGTATTCTGAAAAAAGCAGCATTTTTGCAGCATCTGAGATGTCTTTAGCCAAACTAGGACTCCAACGTCTCTTTCTAAAATACAACACACAAAACATCGGCCCAAAAATGAAGTGGTGTGTCAACTCAGGTTGCCTATCTGGCAGCGGGCGCCGCCCGTCTATCCACTGGGATCCTTCCTCCCTCCTCTTCCGCCTCCCACCACTGTCTCTCCAATTAAAAGTAACACATCAGCCTCGAGTCTGCGCCCGACTTCAAGACGGTTGGAATGACAGAGACAGCTTTTCTTCTTTTGCATCGTCAGGGGAGAAATCAGTTTGCCTGCGGGTCGATTTTCCAAAAGTGCCGCGCTGTTGACGGACGGTTTGGAATTGAGTTCTGGTGCTTAGTTAAAACCCCAAACCTCCGCTCTCCGAGACACGGTTAAAACCCCAAACCTCCGCTCTGTGCCGAGACACGGCCAGTCTAAAGATGAGCTATGATCCACATTGTGTTCCTCGTTAAGTTGAGATTGTTACGGTTTCACATGTTTCACACGGCTCTTCTGAAGAGACACCATGATGAAAATGGCAACTATTGCTGCAATTTGACAAGACTTCTTTAATTTAAACTAAAGAACTGAGCGTTAAAGGAAATGCTGGCTAACATATCAACAGGGTTCTTACACATTGTGATCAATGGATTCCAGAACTTATCCATGACTTTTCCATGACTTTTCCATGACTTTAAACCAAATGTCCATGACCAAACTGAAATCTCGGTAAAAACATGAAAAATTTAGAACATGTTGTGTATTGAGAGCGTACGCCGGCTTATATTTTGAGCGTCTTTCTTTAAAAAAACATATTAATTATTTCAAACTCGGTGTAAATGAAGATGTGATCATAATACATTTCCATGACTTTTCCAAAACTTTTAAGATTTAAGTTTTTTTCCATGACTCTTCCAGGCCTGGAAATGACCATTTTAAAATTCCATGACTTTACCAGGTTTTCCATGACCGTACGAACCCTCTATCAAATGTGTCCAAAATGGGATATTAAAAAGACACAGGGTCCTTTTAAACCCAGAAAATCCATCCACTATTAATGCAAGTTTATTCTAAACAAGCTGTGGAGGCGCTGACATACATGAAGTCGTCGGTGACCGAAGACCACAGGAAAGGAAGGCGTGTCAGCCGTTGTTTTTACAACCGCAGCATCTCGCGGATGTTAGTGCACGTGCTTAAATGCAGCTGACAGGTAAATCCCACGGCGGAGCATTTCTGCTGCTCTCACGCTTCCTCGTGAAAGTCTTTCTGCGTACGAACGACCGCCGCGTCTCCCGAGACCCGGAGACTGCCGCTCTTGCAACATGTAGAAACCAACATAAACAACTGGGAACACTTCTCCGCGTGAGCGTCGGTTGAGCAACGGCAGCACAAAGAAGAGAGTGTTGTCTCCGTACGTAAGACTGTAGGAGAGAAAAAGCATCAGCTCCAAATGTAGCCTGCAATTAACACCAATCCAGTGTGGGAGACAACTTATGTTATTTATGTATCATTACAAGGCTGGCAACCTCCTTCCTCAATCATGTGCTGTGCTTAAATTCTTAAATTCTTCAGTTAAGTCTGAGTTTTTGTTCCAATAAAATCTGACAGGCACATCTAATGATAAGCTGCTCTGCCAATGGGCCAGTTCTTCAAAGCAGAATGGGACTAGAGCAGAATTCCAGTTTCTTGAACTGCGTTTCAGTCGACTCCTGCCTGGGAACGTCAGGCTGAATATCACCGCGGTAGAAACTCGTACACTTTGACACAGATTGCGACCGAGACTTTATTAGCCCCGTCTCACACGATGCAAAATGCAATAAAACGGAGGGATTGTTGCTATTGCGCCGTCTGTAGGCGCCTTAATGCTATCAGGTCGCTGCTGTGCTGTTGCTAACCGAGTTCAAGACATCCAAGAGAAAGAAGAAGAAGAAAAAAAGACACCTATCAAAAAAAAAGCAGTGTGAAATCTTCAAGGGTCCAAACACTGTGAGGTCATTGAAAAACGTTGATCTTCTGACCATCGCTGCCGTTCTTCAGTCAAATCAATACAAGCCGCCTGGCGTTCGCCGCGGTCGCCCCTCAACGATCTCGGGCAGGAGATGTGTCTGTCGGTGTCGCTTCCCTCAAGCTCATTACCTGCTGAATATGGTGCTGAAGGTGAACTGCGTGGGTGAGCTTCAAGTATGCCCTTAATAAGTGCTAAAGTAGCGTGGTGGGCATGGGAGGGGGGGGGGGGGGGGTCTGATAACCGAAGGCATAATAGTCACTTACAGCATGTTTACCCTGTGTGTTAAATATAGTCAGGAACAACCTGAAGGTGAGCAGCGTATCAGAGGACAATGGGCTCCATGAGCTGAGAGACGATTCCACTGGCGGTATAAAGATGGAACATTCCTGCAGGATTCCTGTCTTACATTTAGCAGTTTTAGATGTCAACTCCAGCAGAAACTCTTCCTCCTGTTTCCACTTGCAACGAACCGCTATCGCTGCTCCTATAGTGCAGAGACTCCGGAACAATCAATTCAACTGCAGCTGGGAAAAATGATAGAAAGGCACAGAAAAGTGGCTTCTGTTATTATTAGCGTTTCCTTTTTCTGACTATTTTATTGAGCGATTTCTCTTCTATTAGTATCTGACAGGAATAACTAAAACTGGACGCGACTATCAGAAGTTATTACGAAATATCTTTAAAGAAAAGGATATACTGAGTGGATCTGTCATAAGTAATTTGTCATTGTTTTGATTGGATTAGAAAATCTGATTCTGCTATAATGCCGAGAAGAAAGAAGAAGAAAAGTAGTGGAATATCTAGAAATATCATCAGAGACACATACAGACACAATTGTGAGCAAATCCTAGATATTACATCATGTAAATATGTACAAGTATACACAATTTGAAACTGCTTATAAATTGCAGATATTTACGCTGCCCGTCTGCTAGGAAAGTCGTTGTTGTGCCAGCAAGCACGCGAAGGTCAAAGCAAAGTCATTTGTCTCTGTTGAGTTGGATATTAACTTCTGCCTCCGAGCAATTCCACCCCGTAAGAACCCCGCTACGGCGCTGACCTCTCAGGCAACATGTGTGTGGCAAAAATAGCCTTGTGCAGATTATCAGATTAGCGTCACATTGTTGATATGACATACATTCACGGGGAAAATGAGAATGTCTTCCAGCCATGTGAGTTGCAGTGTGACGATAGGAAAGGAGAGGAAGCCGGGTTATTTACAGGACACACGGGGCACGAACTGGAAATTATTGCTTATGTAGATGATCTAAGGGAGAACATGAGTACATGTATACATCAGTTTCATAAGCTATAAGGATCCTGTCTGTTTACAACTCAAAGTGCTTCGAAAGATTTCAGACAAAAATGATCAAGACTGCATTGCCAGTTAAAAACAAATTAAATTCATCTCTGGTTTCCAAGCATTTAACAAATCCCTAAAACTAAATATCTACAAAAAAAATGCTTTCACAAATCATAAAACTCCACAAACTCCTTAGGTTAAAGCTGCGGAGGCGCAGGACGAGGGTTTCTGTTCACATTTGATGACTCAAGGGTTTTGTTGTACAGGTGTAATTACAATAATCCAGACAAAGTCAATGTGATAAAAGGGTAACGATGAGGTCAATGATATCCAATATAGAAATGTACATTATGTGAAGCAATATGTAATGTAATGCTATATCTTTAAACTATAACATTTAGAAAATATATATAAAGCAAGTTCTATATTGTTCGGCTTAAATAATCAAGATTACGTCCAAAGACCTGCCACCCATCTGGCTGTGAAGTATACTTTAAAACAACTGTGACGTATCATAACCAACATCCATAAAGCCGAAACAACAATCAACGAAAATTACAATAAAAACAACAAAGCCCATCTGGGTTAACTGCTTCTTTCTGCCATTATTGATGTTGCTATGGATTCTTGAGCTTAAGAACAATGACCTACCTCTTGACAATAGCCACTGCAAAGGCAATGGGTCTAGAAAAAAAGCACCAAATTGCCCATTAATATGCACATGGTCACTGGGACCCAGATTGATATGGCATGTTTATTATCGTCTCGTCACGGGCCGCAGGTCTCATCGCCCAAAGCAAGAATGAAGAGGGGAAAAAAGTTTTTAGGTAGTAATTAAAGGGTAGCGACATCAGAAAGTTGCGTGCTGTATCTTTAAGACGTGGCCAAGCTGAGGTCCACTCGGTCTGCTCGTGCCCACAAGCCGTGCGGGCCTGAGGACATCAATTTACCCAGCTCGGCTCTCTTTTGTGTGGTCTCGGAGAATCTGTTAGAAAGGATAATTGCATCTTCCTCGCCCGAGCTGTAGGGACTCACCTGGAAAAGTACATGCAACGCCGTGCGGAGAAATCAATACGCCGGCGCTAATTGGGCTCTCAGCAGAGACAGGAAATGGCTGCGACTCGGACCGCTTTCTACAAGCCGACGAGGAGGAACAAATGTCACATGCGAGCCCTCTTAGTTACCGGCGGAGGAAAAGGATTCCGATCGAATTCAAGTCTGTCCAACGATGGCCGGCTGCACACGGGAAACTGCATTTCATTCACAGTGTGTAGAAGTACGTTGGAAACTTCTAAGACGTTCTAAGTTTGCTTCAGCACGTTGTATATCAAGTCTTTACTCTCTTGCTTTCGGCAGTGCGGTAACACACTCAGGGTTCTTACACATGTTGACCAATGGATTTCCATGACTTTTCCATCACTTTAAACTTGACTTTAAACCAAAATTTCTATGACCAAACTGAAATCTCGATATAAACATGAACAATTTAGAAAATGTTGCGTATGGAGATCGTACGCCGGCTTATATTTTGAGCGTCTCTCTTTAAAAAACATTAATTATTTCAAATTTGGCGTAAGAACACGTGATTATAACAACATTTCCATGACTTTTCCAAAACTTTTATGATTAAAGTTTTTTTCCATGACTTTTCCAGGCCTGGAAAGTATCATTTTAAAATTCCATGACTTTTCCAAGTTTTCCATGACCGTACGAATCCCGACACTGACTCCTCGGGCCGGGAACTGCTTGAAAGACTCGTTCATACATAGCAACAATCTTTGGATTTCTCCCTGAACGCAGCCCTTTAAAGCTCTTATCAGCTGACAACACCTTGTGGCGTTTCCTGCACGCCGAGTCAGATGAGCACCCAGAGGGCGGATGCAACTTCAATGTCTCACGAAAAAAATAATCGGGAGTGAATCCCGATAAGCAGATTAAATAATGATGTATATTTCATAAATACAGTTCAGTGGCGGATGGGGATGACTGAGATGATGATAATGCAAATGGAGCTCAACTACAGCAGAGGTATCATCATAAGTAGGAACACTGAAGTCTAGCTGTGAAGCTAATGTACTCATTACGTTTCTTGGGGTGATAAAGGCAGAACTAAGTTTTGCTATTAGTGTTTTTAAAAGTACAGGTAAGATGATTTGTAACCCACAAGGAGTCCCCAGGCATTACCTGGACCGTGGGTTGCTTCAATGGTAAATCACCCTATTATCATATTTTTAGATCTTTCTTTGTGGGCTATAAACCAGTTTCTCTACAAACTTTCAATTAACAAAAGAAAAATGAGAAATAAACACGAGTAGCTGTACAACACTCTCCCTCGGTATGATTCAGATTGTTACATGTCTTGGCTGGTGCCAAATGAGTATTTTAAAAAGGCTCTTGCTCACGTTGGAGCAGTAACCTAAATGATAAGCCCGTAGAGTGATGAAACACACCATCCGCTGTCTGAAATGAGCCCTGAGCTTTGCCAGCCAGAGTCGACAGAAAGTCGACCAGTCGGGACTTATCCGCGTCGTGGGATGAGCCTAAAAATAGAAGGTTGACGCCCACTGAGACGCTCCCGTCTAACACAACCATGCACTCCTCAGCCCCACGCCAATTATTTGGTTTTAGCATGTTCCCAGAAATCCTGCAGTGAGTGGAGTTGGGCTCAGACTGGGGGTGAAGTTACACTTTAAGTTCCATTGACGCCTTTTCACCAACTACCAGAATACTTTATTCAAACCATCGCGGGCTACAGCTTGTCGTACAACGGTATTTAATTAAATCGGAAAGCCTCACATAACAGCTTTGTAAGTGTTTTACTGCATTTGCATACGATGGGATGTCGTCCTGCGTATAACCCGACGCTCTTTACATCAGGAATCCAGCTGCACCAAAAGGAATGAAAAGGTTTTTGACGCCGTGAAACGACCGAGAAATTGTCCGACACCCTTCAATTTGGGGATTCTAAAGGGAAACCAGAGATTTAGATACTGGTGCTTAATGCATGCACTGTATGTTGACGTCTGTGATTGGGATTGTCTTCCTCCCTCCCTCCCTCCCTCCCTCTCCCTCGCGCTCAGACTCTGAATCAGCAGGTCCCTTTGGTAAACAAGGCAGAGTGATTGTTGGATTTGCATATTCTTGAATAAATCATATTGCATTTATGAGATAAGCCGTGCTCCACTGTTCGGCAGCTCTTTCCTCCCGTTTTTCATCCTCCTCTCTTCTTGTCTACAACATTCATGCATGCTGCCACAAATTAACCCTGATCACGAGGGACCACGAGAGGGAGAATCAAAAGGCATGTTTTTTTGGTGGTAGGGTAAACCACGGCAACCGGCCCCTGGTGGGGCCAACGGCGTGGATAACCGGGCCTGATGATGACGCGCGCCCATCTCCTACGACAAGGATGGCATCTATGAGAGTAGAAATCCTGGGGAGGAGAGGTGGTGGAGATCAAAGAAACTGCATCTACAGAGAATCAAGAGAGTTCAAGAGATAAGTGGTGGAGGTGGAGAGGAGACGAGAGGAGGAGGAGGAGGACTCCGAGCGACGAGTCGGCGAAGGAGTCTCCTCTAGTGAATGAGGGGGGATCTAATGTGGGTGCAAATTACTATTCTGCGTGTGCGATGTGTGTGTACATGAGCACATATGGACATGTGTGCACTTTCACATCACTGTGTCTAATGGGTCTGGAGGACGTGGGTCTTAATACGAACACGCCCACTGACTGCAGCCCCTGTTTAATTACAGCGCCGGTACGCGAAGAGAATCCTCCATTAAAGCCGCAAGTAGGCCTCCAGTCCCCCACCCCCCCCCCCATCAGTTCAGCTGATGACTGCTCTTTTTTTCTTCTTTCCTTCGCCGTCGCCCTTATTCTCCCCTTCCTTCGGAGGATTGGGATCGTGGTATTTTGGCTGCGGAAAAGGAAAACCATCGGACGGCAGGGGTATGAATATTCCAAATGACTAATGTTGCACATGCTTATTTTTGACATATCTGGCTTCCGCAGGGAAATAAAACACTTCTAATGCAGGGGGACCATCTGTTATCTGTTGCTGGTGTTTCAGAGCAGGCGGGCTCCGTGCACACACACACACACACACACACACACACACACACACAGATCGACACATCTTCACACAGCAAGAGGCGTACATAGACAGCGAGACACACACACACACACACACACACACATGTGCTAACGGCAGAATCCGTTGGGAGCGTGCTCAACAGACAGGCTCTAAACTCCTCTACAAATTGAACCCTCCTATTATTTTTTTAATTCGCTGTGTTTGTCAAATGTGCTGTAAATCTCGGGCTGCAGGGTGACAGGCGATGCACACGCTTTTTATGCTGGCCATAAATACCTGGGCCTGTCTCCTCGCAGCAGCTGGAGCGGGATAATATGCTTGTGGGTTGAAGGGGGGAATAAACTAGCTGCATCACCTTGAAACCAAAACACGAGCCACACAAACATCCTTCGACATCAGCCGCACAGCTACGCTAAGTGCATTCTCACTTACATTTGTTTGCAACTATGGCCAAAGGAATAGAAAGCGCTCTCATGCATGGGTAATCGGTTTGTTATTCTCAGACAATAGCCGGGCTTCCAGGTACGCCGGAATGCTTCTATTCAACGGAATATTTTGAACATGTTTGATGGTTACGTTTGATGTCGTCTGCACATCAACATGTTAAAAAGGTTCTAGCGGTATCAAATGTCCCAGAATTGATTTATAACAACCATGAAACAAGTGCAGAAAAGAAAGCTAGCAATTACTTTTTTTTATTCTTTTTTTCATGGGTTGCTTTAACTATGTTTTAATCGGTTTTATTTGGTTTTACTATCTGTGTGGCACTCTGAGATTCTTGAAGGAAGAGGGCGATAAAAATATAATGCATTATTATTATTATTATTAAAAGGTCTGTGGCTCTTTTATATTTAGAGTAACCTAAAATCCCAAATATGTTATGTTAGTACAATCGACTATAATCAAGTGATTACAATTAACAGTTAAAGCCACTATAAAGGATTTGTCCATTTCTGGCTTTGGGACCTCCCAGTGTTGGTGTGAAAAGATTTTTTTAGTTTTTTTTTACACGTTAGTTATACAAAGTATTCAATTAATCCAACTATGAAACACAGCAAAAGGTTTTTAAAGATGTGTTTGGTGTTTCTCTATTACAAACGATCCACACAACCAGTTAAGAATCAAATAATCAACATTTAAAAAATACTAAATCACTACATTTGCACCTAGCCCAGTATGTCACAAACTATGCAATCAGCATCAGGAACAACGCACCACACAGAGCGCGGAGCTCCCGTGTTTAAGGCCATAAGGAAACGTTTGCAGACGATACAAATCTGGGGCGCAATGAAAATAATTCATCAAATTCTGTAAAGGTACAGGACAACATACAGCAGGGGGGGGCAGTGAGAAGGTGTAATAACTTACCTCTGTCAGCTGCCTCTAAGTGAGGATCTTCACCCACGCCTGGCGCCCCATATGCGTCTTTGATCTACAAGCACGTAATGGAAGCAGAGAAAACAAGGTCAACGCTCTCGACACTTGTAAGACCTCGGGTATCACCTGCTTTAATGTATAAAGCGACAATGACAGCATGTGTGTGTGTGTGTGTGTGTGTGTGTGTGTGTGTGTGAGAAAGAGACCCGGAGAAAGGGATTTAAAAGCTTAAGTTCCCGACTCTAATACGCAACCCCCAGCAGACGTTGGAGACGCGGTGCGCGTGATGTGGTAAGATATAAGGTTACTTGTTGTGCTCCAGGAGGCTCCCAGGAGCCGCTGACAGACAGTTTGATGATGAAAGACAACATGGCTGGATGCTAGCGCTCTGTTTTTGTTCAGGGGAGCAGGGGGGGGAGCAGGCAAAGCCAAAACAATTTTAGGTATTTCATTTTCTTTTTGAGATCCGAGTCATATTGCAGATCCTCACCAATAATCTCTAAATCCTTGCTGGAGTAAATATTGTTGATTGCTAAGCTCAGGGTTGTTACACATTTTGACTAATGGATTTCCATGACTTTTCCATGAATTTTCACCAAATGTCCATGACCAAACTGAAATCTCGGTATAAACATGAACAAATTTGAGAATTTTGCGTGTTGATTGCGTACGCCGGCTTATATTTTGAGCGTCTTTCTTTAAAAATCACATTCATTATTTCAAACTCGGCATAAATGAACATGTGATCATAACACATTTCCATGACTTTTCCAGAACTTTAATGATTTAAGTTTGGGAATGACTATTTTAAAATTCCATGACTTTTCCAGGTTTTCCATGACCGTACGAACCCTGTAAGCTGTGGCTGTAAAATATTGATGTACCACATATCAAAATATTGACGTGAGCTGGGATTCTACCTGAGTTAAGAAAACATGTGTGCTTTTACAGTTGTGCTATATTCTGTTGTTGGCATGAATACATCTAAAGAAAAAAAAAAAATCATGTGCAGAGCATCTTTCCAGAGGGTTCATGATGCTGAGGAGGACTAAACTGACAAGAGGAAGTACGGGTCTGACTTGATGACTTGATGACTTGTCGCTAGCTGTCGTCGTTCCCTCCGCTGGAAACTCTAAACTCAAATGTGCAAGTGAGAGGCGTCGCCAAGCGCAGCGTGACTCACCACCTCTGGAGGAGAACAAAAACACGCTTAAGATCACGGTGACATTGCATGCAGTGTTTGAGGTTAAGAACATTTCTTGACAGATTGAATACAAATGTGAAAATTGCCACGTCAAGAAAAAAACGGAAACATGTCAACGGGTTGGAAAAAAAAGCTTTTGAAATAATAAACCAGCGCTGTTAGTCCCGTGAAGACTTGTCTGCTCGGGTTCGACATTTATATTGATGCTGAAATCGGTTACATGTAAAGGAAAAGAGAAAATAAGCTCAAAAAACAATAAAAGTTTCATCACAATCGGGGTGGAAAAGCATCACATTGTAGTTTTAACGGAGGTTATGTGCCATTTATTAGCAGCGGGAAAACGAGTGTGCCAAATTACAAATGAATGCACGATAGGATTAATAAAGTATCCATCTATCTATCTATCAAGAAAAAGTACAACGTTGGAGTGAAAAAACCTTTAACCTCCTCTTACATAAAGTGACATCTCTACCACTCAAAAGAGATGAGACCATCAGATCTGTAGCGTAATAATTACTGGCGGGCTAGTGGCTAGCTGGCAAGCTAACCGCTAACGAGCCGGCCCTGGGACAGGTGCTGGGATTCGTACCGTCGGCCCACGACCAGCGGCTTCCTTTCCCCTCCTTAAGCGGATCCTCTCCTTGTGGGTTCACTAAGCAATGTTCTGGAAAGTCCTAGTGGAACCGGGCCTTTATGCATGCTTATTACCTTTGCATAAAAAATGCGGAAGGTAATGTTTTGTTTTGATCGCCGTGTATTTATTTATTTATGTATTTGTATGCGTGTTACTCGCATAACTCAAAAAGTTTTAAACCGAATCGCATGAAATGTCGTGGGATGATTGGTTATTATCCAGGGACCATTTCATTAGATTTTGGGATTGATCGGGTCAAAGGTCAAGGTCAAGAAAAGGTCAAAATCTTCTTTTTACCATAGCGCGGTCAATTTATATCCAATTGGCATGTAACTAATGCCAAAATGTTCATAATTCAATGTCCAATCTTGTGATATGCGAAGGTAAGCGCTCTACCAAGTGCCCGTTCTAGTTACATTTGCATTGAAAATGCGGACGGTTATGTTTATTTATTTGTATGCGTGTTACTCGCATAACTCAAAAAGTTTTAAACCGAATCACATAGAATTTGGTGGGATGATTGTTTTTTTATCCGGGGACCATTTGATTAGATTTTGGGATTGATCGGGTCAAAGGTCAAAGTCAAGAAAAGGTCAACATCTTCTCTTCACCATAGCACGGTCAATTTATATCCAATTGGCATGAAACTAATGCCAAAATGTTCATAATTCAATGCCCAATCTTGTGATATGCGAAGGTATGCGCTCTACCGAGTGCCCATTCTAGTTACATATGAACTACTTATACAGTATGCATGTGGAATTACATGAATTACTATCCGCCACTTCTGGACAAGGACACACAGCCAACATCGCACTGTGTGTGTATCATTGAAGACGTTTTGATGTGGAATACCCTTCGGCTCACAGAGGCCTCGACGAGACGATTCTCCTGCACAAATCGTTGAGCTGTGAGGCGGAAATAATGGAAGGCTCACTTCAAGCGCAGTCCTCTGGTGCTACCTCTCTCCTCCGTGTCCGCACCATTCTCCAGCTCTCGTTTGTATCGGAGGAGGAGAGGAAAGCCTTCAAGCAGCTGCATGTGCCGCTCCGAGAAGAAGAAGAAGAAGAAGAAAAAAAAAAGAGAAAACGGGATCTCTTGAAAACCGTCTGCCTTTGAAGGATCTTTATTCTCCGCTGCAGCTGCGGGAGATGCGTGTAACGACTTAGACACACAATGGCGGCACCGCGGGTATTTGTCCACCGAGAGCCAGGCCCGGTAAATGAAAAGAGGGGCCCGCATAGCCAGGAAGCGCTTAATTAATTGACAAGCAGATATTTCAGAGTTTATAATCATCAAACAGACTTCAGTTTGTCCCCCCACCCCCCCCCACCCCACACACACACACACACCATCCTCGCCAACCCATCTTCCCAGGCGACTTACTTAAGAGACTTATCTTTTAAATACAGCCCTAATCAAAATAAATGACTAAAAGCTCTAAGGGAGTTGAAGGCTACACACATTTACATCAGAGGAACTGACGCAATTCAAATAGCCGCCTGTGCACCAACTTTCTAGTCAAACTTAGCCCCGCCCTCAACATTTTGGGTCGGGAAGTTGGGTCTGGCATCGCTCCATTGGGGAGAAATGATCTCCGACCAGATATTGGTCGGACCAATCAAATTGGCTTCATACAATGACGGACATATGATCCACAGTTACCACGGTAACGAAACCAATCACGTCATAAAAAGGCGCTGGAGAGCTAAGATGTGTAGATTCTGCCATCGAGTCTGTTTGAGAAGACCTCGACAGAGCATTCATTTTGAAAGAGGAACAGAGAAACGCCATCAAGGCGTTTGTAGATCGAAAAGATGTTTTTTGATGTCCTTCCTAAGAGATTCGGGAAAAGTTTAATTTATCAGCTCGCCCCGATAGTTCGGTCTGGTATCCAGGCAAATGCGTCGCTTAAAACACGCCACATATTCCGTTGCTCTGATTGGTTGTAGCTCTATCCAATTGAGCGAAGAGGCATTTTCCTTCCTGGTTGGGTTGAGACACGCCCCATAATCACAGCCCAACGGAGCGGTATCAGACTCATATTCTGAGTATAACACCGTCAGGCCACCAAATACGGTTAAATCACTGAGAATCCGAACAAAGTGATACTTTGTGTGTTTTTGTGTGTTGCTCAGTTTGGCAGACCCACATTCCTGACAGCCAAGTAGGAGACACACGTCTCCTCCTATGTGTGTGTTGCTATTCCCTCAGCAGGATGCTCAGTTGGTGAGCACGTCGCATTTTACAGAATATCTTCAATATTTAATACGTGTGTGTGCTGCTCGCGGCTTTGAAAAGGACCGGCGGAGTCCATCTTGGTGTACGGCAGTTGTGAATGGGGAACATGTTTGAGTTATTAATAGGCTCTTTCATTATTGTTAATATTCCCCTCTCTTTTATAAAATAGAGAAGGGTGGAAGTGACGCGACCGAGGAGCACGCAGACAGGATGATTAGTGGGCTCAATTATATGTGTGTGTGTGTGTGTGTGTGTATCTATACACACACCTGTTGATTTTTGGCCTGAACTGGGGATTTATTTTACATCGGATTATCGAAGTTGAATTAAGGAACGTGGGGACTATAATGGGGTGTAATTTGTGAATGCTGAGTGTGTTTGTTGTGTCGTATCGGTGGTGGCCTCGCGGCTTTCATTCGCTGTACAGATGAATTAATTTACAATAATATATGGTGTTACATGCAACAAACAGTGTGTCTTTTGTTGTGTTTTTTTTTACAGTGAGTGTCTGTCCTCAACAGGGCACCAGATACACCGATTCCCTTACATTTAGCATATGTACTTTTCTTCTTATGTATTTTTAGCCGATTTTTAGCAGTGGCTGGTTTTAACAGCCATTATCTTAGAGGCTGGGTTATGTTGAGCCGGCGTGGCACGGGAAGGTGTCTGGATATCGTCAAGTTGCATCAAGACGCCATATCGCTCTCTATTTGATTTAAAACAGAAACAGCAATTAATCATTCAGGTTTCAGCCGCTGCAGAGGAACAGAGTTTAATGGTGACTGTAACAGCAGAGAGCCTCCTCCTCCTCCTCCTCTTCTTCCTCGTGACACAGCTGCTCATGCAGACTGAACCCCAGTGGGACATCAGTGGGAGCCTCTGCAGAGCCGAGCGTGGGACGGCAGCGGAGGGTCGATGTGGACCCTGACGCGGACCTTTTGCAGAGCTCCACACCGACATCAAGCTGTTGTCGATCGGTGCCTTTCAACGCAACCCTGTGGGACCGACCAGTCCACGGAGGACTCACGAGCAACTGAACTGGGAGACTCAGTTACTTTCAGAAAGACCACCTTCAAAAACATGTGAAGTGACAGGAAGTGGGAATGCACAACTAATCCCAGGGCAGGTCTGATGTAGCACAAGTGGCAGAGCTTGCTCTACATGGGAGTCATGTAAAACAGTTAATAGGACATCTTCAGGGTTCTTACACATGCTGACCAATGCTTTTCCAGGACTTTTCCATGACTTTAAACCAAATTTCCATGATCAAACTGAAATCTCGGTATGCACATGAACAATTTCACACTATCTATCTATCTATCTATCTATCTATCTATCTATCTATCTATATATATATATATATATATATATATAATTTAAATTGACAGTGCTGTATTACATATATGTTGTGTATATATACATATATATTTTATTTTATTTTGTATTTTATATTTCACTTTGCACACTTTACGTCACTTCCTTTCTTTCTTATACTTATATTTTATTTTATTGTGTTTAGTTGTATCGGTGCTACTACTGTTGCCAACAAATATCCCCTTGGGGATTAATAAAGTATATTTCAATTCAATTTAGAACATTTTGCATATTGAGAGCGTACGCCGACTTTCTTTTAAAAAAAAACATCAATTATTTTAAACTCGGCGTAAATGAACATGTGATTAGAACAAATTTCCATGACTTTTCCAAAACTTTTATGATTTACGCTTTTTTCCATGACTTTTCCAGGCCTGGAAATGACCATTTTTAAATTCCATGACTTTTCCAGGTTTTCCATGACCGTACGAACCCTGCATCTTCCTCAATGCTGGACGCTCCGCCTATCTCTGTTGTCTAACGGCATCAAAGTGGAGGTCTACACGAGATCACCGCTCCGATCGACTTCAGCTCAGCAATTGATTCACGGCTCAAAGCAACTTTATTGAAATAAACCAATTTTGGTTAGCAGCACCGCTTTCTAGTCCCAAACGGCGAAGAAGCTTGAAGAGAAACAAATCATGCAGCGCTTCTCGCCTGGGATGCGTCGACGCTCACCAGATGGCGAGCAGCTTCCTCGTCAGGCAAACGGAGTTTCAAGGCGAGCCGGGCTCTTTTGTTGTTGTTGTTGTTGTTGTTGTTGCATAACAAAAGAACAATTTTAACTTCCGATCCCTCCCTGTGTTCACGTCGCCAGTCAGTCGTGCGTCCCCTGGTATCCCACAATGCTTTGAAAGTTCTCACACGAAAAACAAAAAGGGACCAAAATTCTATTTTTTTCAACAATGCAACCGTATAAATGCCTGATAGTGATAGTTTAGCTATTGTTTACATTACGACTACAAGACGACCCTCTGACAGGTTAACAGATCTGAGAGAGAGCCAGGTGCTCAAAGCGTTACACGGCGATGTTAAATCCTTCCAAAAGGAGCTTACATGGTGTTCAGATCCATCCGTTCTAATTCAGTTTGAACACCACCCAATGCCGACACCAGGAACACATCACGAAACCAATAAAAACACCACGTTCAACATCACTCTTCAAGGTCACACTTCTTGGTACGCCGTTGATGCACAATGGTAATAACATGGTCATAGACGATTGGCTAACTTCTACATGGCAAACACACAATAGCTCAACAGAAAGAAAATATAAGAACAAGTAAATAACATTTTAAGAGGCCAGCTGACCACGGTGGGAAAAGCTACAGCTGTCAAAACACATGGGCAACTTTGAGGATTTAGCCGCTACATGAAGGCGTTTTAATACTTCCTTCCTCGTGTTGCTTGTTCTCGTATCTTGAAGTGCCAGCTCTGCCTTCCTGTTTAACTGACACTGTGTTCCATCGCATTTCAGCTGGCCCTGTTCGAGGATCTGATGCTGGCGGCATTTAAGAGTAGATCAAGACGGCACAGACCGTGTGCGGTGGTGCGAGCGTGTGCGTGTGTGCTTGTGTGTGTGTGTGTGTGTGTGTGTGTGTGTGTGCTCTGTAAGAGGTAAAATAATGACAGGCGAGGACGATGGCTGGTGACGAGAAAAGCGCCACATATTTTGGGCCTCAGGCTGGGCAGCTGTGAGAAACCTCTTTTCTCTTTTCCCTTCTTCTAGTTCCCCCTCTCAACTCACCCTCCCTCCCCCCTCCCTCCCTCCTTCCCTCCTTCCCACTGTTTAAACAGAGGATAAAGACGCCCTGAGTGGTTTCCTTTCTCCCCCATCCCAGACACGGCTGCTGGCGCTTTCCTCTTCTGTATCTCCAGATCCCAGGAAGAGGAGCGCGTGGAGTGAGTCACGGAGGTTTTTAAACAAGTGAATCTTTTGATTAATTTTAATGGCGCTTCCTGACAAAATCGTCCCCCCTTCGACGAGAGAATCTTCCCGTCTGCGATTACATGTCATCGTGTTTCACTTCCACCTATAATTTGCGATTACGTTTCATACCTGAAAACATTACAGTGTAATTGCACCTTTTATTTTAGACTTTAAACGGGTCCGATGAGATGAATGTGCCTGTAGTTTCTGTCCCTACGTGAGACAATAATAGGACGCCGGTTGCTTAAGCAGCATATTGGACTTTGAAAACTACAGTCAGCGGTAAAATTCATGAACATATGGTACATTTCTGTGCGACTCCGTTTGATGAGAACACAATCTTATGTAAATAAGGGAGACGTGTGCACAAACACAGCATCTTTTATACATCACTGGCACCCGTTGCTGCATTCTGGGACACCAGTTTGGACGGAGGGCCAATTAGACTTCTTTAATCTCCCAAAGAAAGACTGCATTTCCCTTGTATGTATGCATGCGTGCCCGTCGGATGGCCGTCAACGGGGAGGAAACGCAGCACTTTTTAGGTCACGCCAAGTTGGCGTCTCCGGCGCGGGAGCGAGCGAGGAAAAGAGCAGAAGGGGAGAACATGGCAGCCGAGGACTACCACTCCCACATCAAGCGCATATTGTCACAACAGAGCGACCGCCCCTGTTAGCTGTGACACCGTTCGGCTGCTCGTCACGCCGAGGCGGGAAACCGACGTCGAGTCGAGCGAGCGCGGTGTTTATTAAACGAGAGAGCGGGGGGGAGAGAGAGGAGGGAGAGGAGAGAGAGAGCGGCGGTGGCAAAGTGAGCAGACTGGAGTATTGTCAAACCTTCGTAAGCAGCGAGGAAAGGCAGCGTTTTCTCATCCCTCCATGAAATTGAATGTTGGGGAGGGGAATGAAGTGAGCCTTGGAATAACAGTAAAAGCAATCATTGAAGTGAGCAGTGGAGGAACGGGATATTGAGAGGTTGCTGCTGCAGTTTGAGGAGCGCTGAAATAAACCGCTAAAAGTGATTATTTAGTGGCATTATTTTATGGTTGATGCAGCATATTTCTATAATGTGCAGCTGAGTGAAGAGGAAAGCTTAGGTCAGCTTTAACGGGAAAGGTGGAAAGAATCGTTCCCTCTTGTGAATTAGGAAAAAAAAGCTCCCACACGTCAGTAATCTAAAAACACACGGATTTGAATATAAAAGTTGGCGAAAGAAGCATCCTAAAAGTTCCTGCGTGATCTGAAAATGGACTCAAATCATTAAGTGCTATAATTGTTGCAGTCTGTGCAGAAACAGATTTGTACCCATATGTTGGCATTTTGCAACGGCGTCAGATGGATCGGCAGAAGTGCTGAAGTCCGACTAAAAAATTCTCAAGTAACGGCTAAATAATCAGCCGCCAGACTCTTGCCCGAAAGAGCTGTTGTCGGAGACAGAAGGAAGGAAGACCGGAGAGGAGAAAGGAGGGAGGAGGCGTGTCAGGAAGAAGAGGCCGTCTCCTGGAGGACGCCGCCATGTGCGCCCGTCAGCCGTCAGCGCGCGGCGCTCTCCCCGCTCGACACATTGGAACCGAGGCGATGTACCCCATGAAATATTCACCAGTTGTCATTGCTTAAAAAAGAAGGAAGAAAAAAAAAAAAGGCAAGGAGTGCGGGGGAGGGGAGGAAATGTCCCCCAAATTGTTCTTGATGTCAGATTTGTTTAGCCCTCTTCATAAGCAACCGGGAGACCCAGCGGGGGTCCATTAAATGTTAACTCTACGCCGAACAGCAAACAATCTCCAGAAATACAGATCCCCCTGTCCTCTGCCATCCGAGGCACGCTTCTGTAGTACTGCCGAGACAGCCGCTTCTTTCTTTTACAAAAGATGTTGAAGCGTAAAGACGATTCTTTATTCCAGTTGTTGATGCTTGAGGTGAATACGGCACAAGGTCACCACCTGTTACTGCGAGTGAACCGCAGACAGCCGACGGATTGTTTTCAGCCAGGACGCACTCTGGTTGTAAATTCATAACCATTGTCGCCAATAATATCTGTTGGAGCTATTTCATTTGACATTTGTATTTAAGTTTTATTGTAATGTAATATTGATTATTTATTGTTTATTTAGGTAATGTGTTGATATGTTAGTTGTTTCTTAGGATAGTTGTAATTTAGTTTAATTTAATTTATTTGTAGGCTCACTAATTGGTTAACACTGGGCACCTGTGGCTATATGTAGAGGTGGATAGGCTCAGGACCAGCATGCACCAGGGTGGCCAATGGTTTTTTACCACGCACATACAGCTGGAGGAAATGTTTGCATTTTGTTTGTTCTTTTTTGTTGCTTTAGAAAATAAATTATCACAACACTATCGGACGGAGATGGACTTTCTTTTGCGTGCGTCAACACCAAAACCCACGGTGCGTCAGTGGCGGTTTGATTTAGATTTTTGTTTGATTTCGGATGACAAACGGCCACTACAATATCTATTTCGAAGTCGATAGTAACTTTGAGGTCCGCGGTTTGGGGAGGCGTTAGTTACCGTAACTAAGGCCGGCAGTCATTTGGTAGCCCTTTTGAGGAGGAAGAGGGAGGGCAAGTGAATGTCATAGAAAATGACTCAATAATTACCTCTTAATTAGGCTGCATGAGAGATGAAGCGAGTTAATAACAGTGTCACGACTGTTGCACAGCTGGGCCCAAATGCGGTATGAAATTGTGGAATGAAAAAAAAACGGCAATCGCCGTCGCAGCTAACGTGCAGAAGGTGTCAGAAATTAGAGCCGGGCCTTTTGTATCTTTGTGAAAAGTTCACAATCTGTTCCTCGTATCGACACATCCACATTACCACGTCTCCATCTTGAAAGGCGTGTTTCTTTGCCGCATTTACACCGAGCATCCGCAACAAACGAGGAGAATGATTTTGCAAACGATGCCGAGACGTCCGTGTGGACGGAGAGGTTTTTTAGTTTTTTAAAACAAAGCCTGCGGCTACAGCCGCATTCATGCGGCACATTCTATAATTCACTCGTTTTCGTGATCCTTTTTATTATTTAGGGATCTAAAAAGACAATCAAACAACGGTGTCACGTATAAGTGAAATATGGCTGAAACGTAACGGCGGCAAGGGCTGGATCCGGCAGCGTGGAGCAGCAACTGGAAGTGTTTCACGTCTTAAGATTGCTTCGGAAAAATGTTTATCGGTTATCAACCTTCGTCACAAGCTGGCTCGTGGTCGTTTTGCATATAATGAGGAATAAATCACCAGCGGAGTGAAAGATGCACAAAACAAACGATTAAAGTAATACCAGTAGCATTGCAGTAGTACAGTGGAATGAAATAAGAGCTATGATTACAGCATGTACCGCTTTACACCTTCATACTGTAGCTCTAAGAACTGAGGATCAACAGCTGTCTTCACCTAAAACACACAAAAGAATGATCTATGTGCAACAAATGATCACATTGACAAATACAATGGCAGTTCACCCCCAACAGCCACGCTCTGCAGCCCCCACTGGCTCTAAAGGGCAGTAAAGACACATGTCACACACCTCAAAGGTCATGTTTGGACACCTCCGTCGATTGAGGCCGTCGATGACTATCCGCTGGAAATGTGACTGGATAATCGGTAAAGATCGGGTTGAATGAAACGTGAACTCAAGGCGGAATGAAACATTTCCATGTAGCTTTATTTCACGATTATTTGCAGACTTTTTTAAAATCGTTTTTCCATTAACTATTACGGAACCCGGAGGTTTTCTAAAGCGTGCGATGCCGAATTTTGGAGGGTTTTCTGTTTCAGTTTGAGGGCCCTCGTCGGCTAGGTCAGAAAAAGAGATTATTACAGAAAACAACCTTGCGAGCAATAAAAGCAGAACATGTTTGAAATGGTGGAAAGACTTCTTAAAAAGTGTCATTCAATGGGCATCGAATACAACTGGAACCTTCGCTGCTGCTGCCAGCCGTAATAACACCGTTCCATTTCAAGTGGATGCATTTCAGTGGTGTTTTCATTAAAAGACAGGAGACAGGAGACAGGGGCCTTATAATTCACATTCTATGATGGAGCAACACTAAGATAAGCCAGGCGGATGGTGCAATCTAATCTGAACCCCAATGTGTTTTGCTCTATGGAAATGACTGGCTTCTTATCGGCAGAGTGCATTATTTGAGCAGATCCTCACTGTGGCTTAGCGATGGACTCAATCACTGCTGCCCGGCGATAGGCCTCACTTTCATACTCCCCGTCTCATCTTTTTATCTGGAAGAGCGGAAATGAAAGGATGGTATCTCGTTCCTCTCGTGTCCTCGGTTCAGGAGACGGAGAGAGGCGCGGACATTTTCTTTTTCGGCCCGAGCCGTCGAGATGAAAACGCTCGGTTTATAAAAAAAAAAACGTGCTCGGTATATATTTTAAAAAGAATACGCCGACACCTAAGGGAGTCTACGTCAACACGCACTCGAGAGGAGGAAGGTATTATGAGGTTATTTGGGTTGAGGCTGTCAAAGTGGCAGAGAACCATTACGGGAATCGAATCACGCTGCCGTAACTAGGAGAACATCACCAGCGGCTACCTTTACAACTCAGAGTAATCAAGCTTTTGCACATTTCGGTTTAAAGGAACACGATTTTTCCTCATTTTGTGCTTATCGTCTGGGTTTTCGCTCGTCTCTACATTGTTCCTTGAGTCGTTGAAGATACAAGTGCTTTATTTTCTTGCCGGGTACATCTACCCAGCCATTGTTAGCACGATGTTTTCAAACAAGCCAGCAAGGTTTTTGGTTTGGACCAAAGCAAAATGACACCGCCAGGGAAACGATTGAGAGGGTCGAGTCTGCTGTAGAAGGATGGAGTAAGGGAACGACGATGGAGAAGGGTTTGGCAAAACACCGCTTGCATAGACAATTAAAACAAGGCTGGGTAATGAATTTCAGAACATGTCTTATTACATCGATTGAGGAAACTATTTTGGAATTATGCTTCTGCAATGACATAACGACATCATTATCTTCTCGAACGTTTTCTAACAACAGCCGAGGAATGATGTTTACACATTCACGAGACCAACAAATAGCCATTACCGAATGTCACCAGCTATTTCATGAGGACGAGTCAATTCATCATCTGGTGGAACTGGAAAGTAATATATGGAACAAAGAAATGAAGGTGTGGATGAAGCTTGGAGAAGGATGGAGAAGGATGGAGAAGGATGGAGCTCACCTTGACACTGTCTGCCTTTGTCAGGATGTCCCAGAGTGTGTGCTGGAACTTGGTGAGATCCATCGGATAGCCCCCTCCCAACAAGGCCTGGGGGTCAAGAGGACATTCTTCGTTTAACGTATAATAAACACTGTAACTAGGCAGATGAAGTCAAATAGCACACAATGAAAATCAATGAGCAAACACAGTATATAAATCAAACACGGCCTCTGTTTCTTTATGGGCTCTCTCTCACCTCTTATGAATTCTTAAAACCAAAGAGTACACATCCCCTCAGAAGCATGTATACTTTCTGACGCGTATCTTAAGACGCACGCAGAGTGGCTGCTAGCCCCTCTTATAAAAAAGGGCATTATATTACGGATAAACTGCATATCATCCTTGTGCCCATTCAGCTCACCTCACAATAGTCCCCGCTGCCATATTTGTTATCTATTCAAGTCACTCTCATTAAATCAGTTTTTTACAGCCAAACAGAACTGCTTATAGAAGTCAGATACCATTAATCACCCGGTAGGTTGTACTTATACAGATATACTGCATGTTTTAATTCACTGGAGGACAAACACATTGTTCTTCCCATCTGAACGAACCCCCGCAGGAAGAAAAAGAAAAGAGAGGAATTTGACAAGCAAATTAATCTGCTGCCTTTCGCCAGCTGAAATGGAAGTCAGCGAGGCGGCGCGTACCAGGAGACGCCCATCAGTCACGGGACCTTGTGCAGAATGTGCTGCGCATTGAGAGGTAAAGGATGGGGACGGAGGGGTGGAAGGTGGTGCAGCTTTCAGTGTTTATTCATCTGAAACCGTGTCCCCTGGAAGCAGCTTTGGCAGCGATGTATCACAGCGGGCAGCGACCTTTAAATACTATGCACAATTAAGCTAAGCTAATAAACACGACTGTGGATCCGGACGTTTGTACCGGGAGGCAGGTGCTGTGAATCACATTGGACGGGTGCAGCAGGAAAAAGTTGTTTTGTGCTTGGGTCGTCTTTCCGAAGCCAAATTGAAATGCGTTTGTTTGAAACGCACACACAAAATACGCCGTGTGCTCGGAGAGGAAGAGAGACATTTGTAAAGCGGCGTTCGGTCTTTATCGTGAGCTCGACCTGTTCAACAACAAGCAGAGGTGTGGTTGGAGAGAGAGATTCTGTAATGGCATAATTAGTTGGTTAATTCATTAGTCAATTGACAGATGATTCATCTGCAACCATTGTGAGTATTAATTAAACATTTAAGTAATTTAACAAGCTGAAATGTCAAATATTTAGCTTTTTTTCTTGAACTGGAATTTTTAATCCATCGTCACGTTGGGTTTCAGTAATTGCGATGACATTTAATTGAAAACTAAACTAAAAAAGACAGATTTAGTGATCATAGGCATATCTTCCCCGTACTTTAGTTTGTTACACTGCTCAGTGGATTCAAGCTTTAGAGAAACTCATACTCTAACATGGCACATTGTCTTTGTCCATCATCATTTTGTTATCTAAAAACTAAACAAACCACAATGGGATAAGGTGTGGTTTGCAAACCAAAATGCTAAGACAAGGGAAAAAATAAACCTTAAAAATGGTCACCTTGAAAAAAAACTAACTTTAACCAAAGTTTTGGGCAAATTGCACATTAAGCATCCATCAATTGTATGTAGCAGGCTGCCAAGTTAGCTTTCAAACTGCATCTAAACTGCAATTTCTGAGAGATTTGGCTCGTGTAATGAGAAAATTCACCAACAGTCCCGACAAATAAGCTCTACAGTTGATTTAGTCGAGCTGGTGCGAGGGATGATATAACAGGATGCGGAGATATTGCCTTCCAGAGAGGGAGAGAAGAGAGGAAAGATCAAATAACACTGCTACACACTGCGTTATGCTTTTTAATAGTTTGAGGGAGTCCCAGAAGCACAGTTCGACCAATATCATTTAGATCTACCTGGCAAGAGAATATTGGGTTTCTAGTTATGAAATGCACCTTGCAAATATGTGGAAACAGCACAAACAGAAAAGATGAGGTATCTATTAACATGATCTTACAAAACTACAAATATGACCACATGCAGTATTAAAGCACACACACCGTGTGCACATACTGAATCTACACACATGCACCGGCAGAAAGTCATGTGTAGTAACGTTGCCAGCTGCTTTGGTCATTTTAGAATAGAATAGAATAGAAATATACTTTATTAATAATAAAGTATACAAAGTGAAATATAAAAAAAATAATATAAAAAATAATATAAAAATATAAAAAAATATATAAATATATAAATATATATATATATATATATATATATATACACACAGCATATATGCAAATACAGCAGTGTAAAATTAAATTAAATGAAATTAAATATTGCCTCATAAGGGCACCATTGAGATTAATTTTGGGCTTTTATCTTCGGCCGAGTACCCGGCGATACAAAGACAGCCGGTGATGTTGTTCAGAGAGGAGAGGTCTCGCTCGTGCTCCCCCTTGACGGACAAGGACAGAAACATCAACCAAAATAATAGAAGTCAGTGGCAGATTTCCCAAGGCAGCAAGAACAGCCCCCTCCCCGCTTATCCATCATTTGTTTGCTTATTCAAACATGTCTTTTGTTCTGAAAGTCACTTTCAAGAACACTAAAACTCTTTGTTTTAAGACTAAGAATCCAAAAATCTACACCACGCAACAACAAAAAAGTGACTAAACTTTCCGTCTACACCTATCTTTCCTAGATTAAAATGATCCCTGTGGCATTTATTTACGTGATAAATTGTCACCATCAACTCCAGCGTCAATTAAACGGCACGCCTACCGCATCGTCCGAGCATCGCTCAACGTCAGCCTTTAATGATGTAAAAATAAAGGTGTTGTTGAGATTGTTTAACCACGCTAATGAACAGTGCCTCTTTCCTTAAGATAAAAGCGACAAGACAGGCAATTGGATCAATATATAGCATCACATCAGTCTATATTTTGCTCAGTATCCGGGCCCAGGGAACATTTCATAAAGGCCATAGGGTCGGCTTATCACGGAGCTAAATGCCAATGTAATTATTAGTGTCTGGAGATAGTGGAAAGGGAGGCACATCCTGCGGCAGTACACATATTTAATTAATAAATGTCACTCTGTAGAGCCAGTGGGGAGGGTGAGTGGGGCGGTGTGGGAGTGCGTGAGAAAAGGGAAAGAAGCAGGAAGGCATGGAGTCAGAGTGACAACAACACTGATCCTGACTTAAGTGCACAGCCACACAACCAGACCCGGCTCACGTCGAAATGCACTCGATAGCAAACGCAGGAGACTGAGATTAAACATGCACTGAATATAATTAGCTTCTTAGTTCAGCCTTGTGTATATGTAAGTCTGGGCAACATCTTTAAATGCATTCTATACAATCCTAGACATTAAAAAGGTAACAGACAGCTGTCAGCACATTAAAATGAAGCACTAACTGTCAATATTGCTAATCTAGATGATTAGGCCATGTCTGTGCCAGCTCCTATTAAAAACTGAGAAACTATGAGGCACATTTGTATTATAATCAACATACTTTCTTGGAGATACGGTTGAAATGGTTTCATTGAAGCATCATTCTTGGGAGGAACATTTCCAATTATGGAATCCCGCTCTTCCTGGGTGTTGCCTTTGATGTGTGATTGACAGCTCTATTAATTGGCTGTTTGGACATGAAAGGACAGGTCAACTGTACATGGAATATTACATGTGCTGTTTGACATTTGGCTGAATCTTCCCCCGGAAAAAGCAACGGATTCTGAGTGACAACGGCAAACGACGCCTGCACGAAGGCGTCGCACATTTCAGCTCGGCATCACCGCCATTTTGGGTTTAGTCAACAAGAACTGACACGGAACCGTCTTCATTTATTTGAGCACACTGAGGATTCTCCCTAGATATGCAAAAATATATTATCTGTGAAACTTTTGATGCATAATCTTTATGGTTCGTCTAAAAGGGGAAACAAAGCCTTCTGAATTGGAAATCAAGATAATGAATGCTGTGCTCTGCAAATACTAATCCTAGTATATTGTATTATTCAAGCTGTTTCAGTTGGTTTCCGCTTCACCTTTCTGCTTCCGAGGAACCCGCCGAACAAAGTGACTCATTATTGCATCGAAATCCGCTGACGAACGCGCTTTGTCAGAGGCCGATTGAGATCCAGCGATATGTAAAAGTCGGCTTACAAAAAATATCTTCTAATAGCATTTTGGCCTTCACAGTCCACACACATTTTTGGTATTTCAGCACCGGTGACGTTGAACCGTTCGACCCAAGTTTACAGAAAATAAATGCAGAGACAGGCGAGGTGCACACACTGCTGCTCCGTGGCAGGAATCAGGAATCTGAGTCCCGTCTGACTTTGGCGAAGGTCAACGGGGGTCACGTGTCCTGCTGTCAAGGAGTACGCACACAACAGGCAGCTTTTCACACAGGACACAAGTCTCCACGCTACTTCCTCGCTCTTTGCCCCCACCCCCCCCCCACCGAACACAACTTGGAGTGCTACTCGAGTCACGACAACACCTGGGACCCTCTCGCATCGTTGCCATTCGTGTCATTGGATCAGCTGCGGACTCCAGCCCTATATACCTGCCATCTTTTGTTCTCTGCCCACACGTTAACTCTGAACTGCCTGGAGAACAGAAAAGGACCTTGAGGCGGCGAAGAAAAAAATAAAAGAAATGTCTCTAAATGTTTCTTATGCAACCATTTTCATCCCTCTTACACATGTTTTCTGAAGGCCACACGGAGGTGGGTATCCTTATTTGGAGACAACAGCAGGCAACTGTTAAGCTATTGCAAAGCAGATGCTTTTTTTTCTGGCGTCCATCAATTTAACACCTCCCCTCTCCCCTCTCCTCTCCTTTGTGCTGGCTTCTTTGGCCCTTCCGTTTTAAATGGCACATGGCTTTTCTTGTTCTTTTGACTCACTCAGAGGACGAGCAATGTCTCTGCTGGAGCAACGGCCCCATCGAGCCTTCATCACCGCTAGGTTGAGGTCAGCGCGGACAAAAAGAAGAATAACGGCGGGCAAGAAAACAGAACAAAGACCCGTCGTTGCCGTATGTGGAGACTCACTGGATCCTTATACATTTGTAGAGGCAATTATATTTCAGAGAGTAAAAACAGGGATGAAGATTTGGAAACAATTTTTTTTTCTCCCCTTCTGAATCTTGCACTTGACAGAATTGCAAGGGAAAAAGCCATCTGTGTCTGACTCTTATCCCTGGCTCCTCCAGAGCCCGGATGAGTCTGAGCCAGCAAATGTCAGTCGGATAAAGACCAAGCCTGACAGACAGACACAGGAGTTTTGTCATTCTGTGTGTCATCCCTTTGCTGTAGCAAGCCCAATAGTTGCCGGTCTCAAAAGCCCAGAGTTGAAGGAAACATTCTCAGGGTGAACGTCGGGTTGTGTAGCTCCTCAGGTTGTGTAGCTCCTCCGTAGCTGGAACGTTGAGGACGTGCACTATTCTGGTGCCCCTGCGGCCTTTGAGAGCTTTCATTAATGTCTTATGAGCCGCAGGGTGGGGTCACCATGGAAACACAAAACGCATCAACCAGTGCAACACAAAATGATATGAGGTTCCTGAACAACATGTTCTTCCAGGAGCCAGCGGTATGTGAGGGGTCAAAGGATATTAGATGGGACTTAGTATTTAAGAAGGAAATACGGAGCTCTGTCTCTTCATCTGGAAATAGTTTGACTAAAACACCAAACTATTGGCGGATGACTAAACAATAATACTATAGTTCTATTTCAGAAGAATAGTATCGTGATTATTGTCATATTATGGGTAATTTTTTGAAGTAGTTACAAGGTTAGGATTGGTGAAATAGATATATTATTGCTTGCTTATTAGTTTGCATACTTGCCGTGTTGCAGTTTGTTTTACGTGTCATATACATCAACATCTAAAAACTATTCTTATTACAAAGAGATACCTGAGTCTTTCTTTTAATGATTATGGCCATTCTAAAAGTGTCATAGATGCATGTGCAGTTAGCTACAGCGAGCTTATCCAGAGCATTTTGTTTATTTTTGTCTGGAGTCAGGCATTCCTGCACTGGAATGAAATTGCCTCCCCAGGAAATTATGCAGCATGTAATCCTTCAATAGACTTTTTGTAAATGACATATCAGCCTTTCTGCTCACTGTGGACCCTCCAGCAGCCGCATCAGAGCGGTGTGACGTTACTGCTTATGCACACGCGAAACGGAGCCCTGCTGCTGCCCTGCCCTTAAGAAGAGCCCTCAACACAAAACACGGGCAGCTTTCTACTTCAAGCAGACCCACAAAAACAATAAATGCAGTTATCAGGTTCATCTTTTAGTTAAAAAATAAACTTGGTAAATAAGACAACCCCTTTTTGACCTGAGCAAGTAAACTAACTTGTGTTGCCAGTATATCTGCAAAGGAAAACTAGTCGCGTAGTGAACTCATGAAACAACGCGTTAACTTGACCTGCACCTCAACTGGTTAAGTTGACCTACACCGTATGAAACTCAACTAGTTAAGTTGGCCTGCACCTCATGAAGCACAACTAGTTTACTTGACCTGCACCTTATGAAACAACTAGTTAAGTTGACCTGCACCTCATGAAACACAACTAGTTAAGTTGACTTGCACCTCATGAAGCACAACTAGTTTACTTGACCTGCACCTCATGAAGCACAACTAGTTAAGTTGACTTGCACCTCATGAAGCACAACTAGTTTACTTGACCTGCACCTTATGAAACAACTAGTTAAGTTGACCTGCACCTCATGAAACACAACTAGTTAAGTTGACCTGCACCTCATGAAGCACAACTAGTTAAGTTGACCTGCACCTCATGAAGCACAACTAGTTTACTTGACCTGCACCTTATGAAACAACTAGTTAAGTTGACCTGCACCTCATGAAACACAACTAGTTAAGTTGACCTGCACATCATGAAACACAACTAGTTAAGTTGACCTGCACCTTATGAAACAACTAGTTAAGTTGACCTGCACCTCATGAAACACAACTAGTTAAGTTGACCTGCACCTCATGAAACACAACTAGTTAAGTTGACCTGCACATCATGAAACACAACTAGTTAAGTTGACCTGCACCTTATGAAACAACTAGTTAAGTTGACCTGCACCTCATGAAGCACAACTAGTTAAGTTGACCTGCACCTCATGAAGCACAACTAGTTTACTTGACCTGCACCTTATGAAACAACTAGTTAAGTTGACCTGCACCTCATGAAACACAACTAGTTAAGTTGACCTGCACCTCATGAAACACAACTAGTTAAGTTGACCTGCACCTCATGAAACAACTAGTTAAGTTGACCTGCACCTCATGAAACACAACTAGTTAAGTTGACCTGCACCTCATGAAACACAACTAGGTAAGTTGACCTGCACCTCAACTAGTTAAATTGACCTGCACCTCATGAAACACAACTAGTTAAGTTGACCTGCACCTCATGAAACAACTAGTTAAGTTGACCTGCACCTCATGAAACACAACTAGTTAAGTTGACCTGCACCTCATGAAGCACAACTAGTTAAGTTGCCTGCTAAGTCGCTCCTCTGTTCTCTTCCTGACTAAGTAGCCACTTGAGTGTTTTGCTGCAGTATTAACCAGAATATACATTTTAAGAGTGCCTACTTTGACGTTGCGATACTGACTTTTAACTATACCACTCAACTACACAGTAAAATGAAATGCTTGTACATAAAATAAGACTAGTATCCACTTTGTTGCATTAGCATAATTTAAGAATAATCCCTCTAAAATGCAGAAATGCAAGGGGAGAATCACAATCAGAATCAGAATGTTGTTTATTGCCAAGTAGGTTTACACCTACCTGGAATTGTCTCTGGTCTATATGGTGCATACAGAACATAAAAACACAAAAGGTACTGCACAGCAAGTAAAATACAAAATAAAAATGTTTGTACAAGGTATTGAAAGGCTGCTCCCACTGCTAAAGCCTCCGTACCGTTCTAGTGGTGCGGGCCGATGTCCCTGATCAATGCATTGACCTGGGCAGCCCTGGCACGGATCGTCCCAGAGGAAATGGATGTGTGGTCTTCCTGGACGTTGCTCAGTGCACAGTGTGTCGCCTGTTCTTGGGAGGTGCAGTTACAGAGGAGCAACATCAATAGTATTTGTCAAGTGGTTCAAGCTGATAAGAATACAAACGATTGCCTTGAGCTTGCTTTAAGGCGGGTTTGTCAGCACAGCTTGTTAGACAGAATATTCAGCGATGGAGTCAAAGAGGTAGAAACACAGCCGTGTGATTCAACTTCCTTAAGCCTGACAAGTGTTGCATTTTGTTTTACTTATTTCTTTACACATGTCCCTATTTACTATCGTGTTTTCCAAACTGAAAGAAACCGTAAATAGAAAGTAAGTAAAGACACTGGCAGAGTGGGTAAACAGATAGAGAGTTAGAGGTGGATGAATAAAACCCCTCTTGATATAAGGAGACATGTTTCAGGGCTTGGAGGAGCATCAAACGAAGCCTCTTCACTTCGCTCCTAGCCTCTCTTGCCTTTGACCTCCCACTGGTCCCATTACTTGTGCCAGCCGCGCAACCTCGAGCGCATCCAATCACTTCAGTTACATAACAAAAGACGAGTGCGGAGAAGATTAGAAGTGGAGAGGAAGAGGGGAAGGCAAGAGAACGAGGAGTGTCAGGTGCCTGAAATAAATAAAAAAAGTATTTTGGGTACCGCCCCAAATCTCTCTCTGGGCCCCTCCTCTCCGCCTCCCCGCACTGTCCTCCCGTCATCTCAAAAGAACATGACACGAAACAGCGAATTTTAGCAGGTCAGCTTTCTCTACCTCAGTTCTACAAACAGCATATCACTCCACTTCTGGTTGCAGCCTGTCATTTCATATTATATTGCTTGAAAGCACTCCAGCTGGGGAGCAAAAACATGGCACGTGTGATGGGAGGTGACGAATGGTACCGAGGGCGGCGTGTGTGTGTGTGTGTGTATGGGGGGGGATATAAAGCTGCAGACAACCCCCTTTTTACCCTCAGCCTCATATACCCAGCAGGCTTTTAACACAAGACCATCATCGTGTTGAATACACAAACAGATACGCCAACCCCGCATAGGGCTGGGCTCTGCACACCACGAGGATTCTGCCCACCGGTACAATGTTACCGTCGAAATGACCGAGATCATTTAAGGGTAAGCGGTGTATGATGTACCTTTGCTACCGTGTAACCCACCAGCAAACACAGCGTGGTATGGCAAGCCTGCGCACACACTGTAAAGAGCCGTGGCCCGTATCGCTCGTCAGTACGACTGGATCCGGGAGTGCAACTTAGGTCTGCACCAAGCAGACCTCAAGGTTACTCATTGACGCAAGAGCCTTCGAATAACGGCATTGCAGAGTTAAACAGTGGAGAAAAATGTTGTCGTCCTATAGCTCTCCTCAGAACACACACACACACACACTTTAAATCCGAGAGTAATTGCAAGCATTACAAATAAAACACCCATCAAATGCACGAGAAGCGAAGTTCTTGGAGGCGGATGAGAATTGTTCATTTCCGAACAGGAGGGATCTCTCTCTCTCCGTTCTTTGAGCGAGCGAGGCAGAGAACCAGCAGCAGAGGCCCAGCCCATGACAAAACAAAGAGATTAAATGACCTGTGAATGTGACTTTCCATTCCTCCATTAGCTGGCACTCAGCTTAGAGGCCTGCTGCCCCCTCCTGGAGGCTGGCGAGACGTCGCCGAGCGAGACGTGGCGTGACGGCCTTCCTGTTCGAGTGGCGCTGAATTAAATTACAACCGCTGTGGTCTTTTGGCGTGGAGGAAATGTGCAACCGTGATCGTCACGGTTACATCTGGGCTCGAGATGTATTGGGCAGATTATGTGCAGCATTGTATGAGGAGTCACACCCGAGTTCTACTGTGTATAACATGTTAAAAACCTACACATAGATTCTATATGCCTCACTAAATCTAATTCACATATTGCACAGTCACTGAAGATCCTAATTCTTACTTTTAAGATCAGAATTGGGGGGGTTTACGCCAAAATCTGCCCCCTAGATATACATAGATATAAAAAAAAATGTTTTAACTGAATACAAATGTGTTTTTGTCCCCCTCTGAAGTGAGATTTTTAAGTGTTGGCTGAGGCCAAATGTCAAACAGCCCAAGCAGATGGTGTGAGGAGCCGGGCCGAGGGGCGGATCTCGGTTGGTAGTGAGCGACTCGGGGTGCGAGGGCAGCGACAGGTGCCTGGTGTTTGTTTTCTGCGTATCAGAGGATGTTGTGAACATTAAGCGCTCAATGTTGTTGCCAAGACAGAACGGTGACGTCGCGCACGCTCTGCAGGTGTTTTTTGTCCCTGCATGATACTGTCAATCTGTCAAATACTACGACGGGAACAGTGACAGAAGGATACATGGTATCGGGAAGGTTTTATATGTAATAATGTTCTTCTGAAATTATGGATTATTGTCTTTTGGACTATTTTGGTCAAATAAATTCACAATTTCCCAGAGTCCAACATGACATATTCACAAATACTTATCAACTAATGAGATGAATATCAAAAAGATAAAGTAACACAATGGCGGTTGAGTCTCTAGCCGCTGATGAACGCCCTGCCGTTGGCTTAGTGACGATCTGGTTGTCTGTAACATTCTCTGGGAAGTGAAAGCCCAACATGTATCTGCAATTGCCTCTTAATGTCATAGGTCCCCCAAAGAGAACAAAGAGGAGAGTTTTTAGAGATTGGAACTTGAAAACGACTTCTGTGTTCAGTGACAACCGATTGTTTCATCTATAAATACTTTATTTTATTTGCATTTACTTGTTTGAAGTACTCTTAAATTTACTTGTTTGAAGTACTCTTAAATATGAATTTAAAAAAAAATGTATGAGATAATTAATGAGATACGGTCAAAAGCTACGAAATTAAAATGCAATTAAAGTGAGTGTTTCGTCAACTACTCAATATGAAACTAGTGTTACATCATACTAGTTTACAACACAGTAAGTAGACATCCAACCAGTTGGAATGAGAATAAAATATGACTTCCAAGCTGTTTCTCTTTCCATCAAGCTCTGGATTTGAACATGGAGCACTATTACCATACAGGGTCTCTAGAAGCTAGTTATTCCCTTCGTCCACGCACCACTACATCACAGATATACGGTCTCCTTTCTGCCTCTTTACCAACTAATAAAGGATTTACATACCCACTAGCACGCGGTTATGGGGAATTCCCAACCACCCACGCACCAAAAATAATGGTCCTTTCCTCCACTTTGTTTTCTACCATCATCGCCACCAAAAGATGCTCGAACACCAACGGTTTCTCTCTGGGGATTTATGTTGTTCCTCTGTTAATAAAAACTATATTCAGTCGACTGATTAAGGGGCTTTGAAGGGAGGCGAGTGGGTAGTAGACGGATAAGTGAATTTCACCTCGGCACAAATGCCCGTTTCTTTGAGAGAAGGCAATTTCCTGAAGCTCTGTTCACCAGCACATAACTATAGTCCAAGCTCGGTCACACGTCAGTGCTCCCGAGAATGGATTGTTCTGCGGTTAATGACCAAAGAGAGGACAGTCCAATCTTTGCCAGAGTTAATTTAGTGCAAATGCTTCAGTTGGAGGCTTGAAGTGATATCTGTTCAGGTCTCCGTGCTTTGTTTAAAGGAGACAACTCAACGAGAATGGGGCAGTTTATTTGACGAGACATTCTTCTTCAATACCTACAATTACCTTCTGAAAAGCAAATAACAGGGTTCTTACACATTTTGACCAATGGATTTCCATGACTTTTCCATGACTTTTCAATGGGTTTTCCAGGACTTTAAACCAAATGTCCATGACCAAACTGAAATCTCGGTAAAAAAATAAAAAATGTAGAACATTTTGTGTATTGAGAGTGTACGCCAGCTTATATTTTGAGCGTCTTTCTTTAAAAAACAAATTAATTATTTCAAACTTGGCATAAATGAACACGTGATCATAACACATTTCCATGACTTTTCCCAAACTTTTATGATTTAAGTTTTTTCCATGACTTTTCCAGGCCTGGAAATGACCATTTTAAAATTCCATGACTTCTCCAGGTTTTCCATGACCGTAGGAACCCCGAAATAAACTTGAATCTACATTAACAGTGGTTTCTACAGGAATGGAGGGCTATAACATCATGGTAGAATACAGAGGGGGGCGCCGCATCCGAATATCCCTTCTCCCTCCCTGATGGAGAGCCTCCTTTGATCTTCAAATTGTTCTCTTGAAAATCCTCTCTGTTCTTGAATAATCTGGCCCGCTGGAGTGTGTGATGGAAACCACATTTTACTACGGAGACCAACGCTTCTTAAGAGAAAGGGGGAAAAGCAAAAGAGAACTAATAAAGAGGTGGGAAAAAATAATAAATAAAGACGCAGCCTTATCCGAGTGGGACAGAAGAGTAATTACAACTGAGCATCGACGAGGAAATGCCTCTAATTCTCCCATCCGTCCACATATAGCGTGAGAAATTAACGTAAAGACCCGGTGTTATTGCTTTCTCTCAACAACCTTGCTTTTCATCAACCTGAAAGGATTTGCTCGCATCCGGGTTCGGCACCGACATTCGGCAGCAACGTAATTGCAATATTAAAGTCGTCAGAAAGTGCATTTCGAAAAAACGGACTCCGCACAGGTGGCGATGGGAAATCGTTAGCTAGTAATAGAGGAAAAGTGGTTCTCTTAATCCCGCCCAGTACACAGAATTAACTTCTCGTGCGGTACAGCTGCTGCTGACCTCGGACCTCGATTAAGGCGCCAACACAGGGCCGCTTGTCAGTTCTAATGCAAATTACATGTTAACTAATGTCAACGTCCCCCTGTTTAATTCGCCAGGCTTCATCGCCGCTTGTTGTGGCTGCAGTTAAGTATACATGTTCATATTCATGCATATTTATACCTATTCATCCGCTTCGGATGCAGTTGAATTCATTATGAATGTCTCTCTGTTCGCCAGTAGAGAAACACGGATTGTTCGTGTTGCTCTGGTGCAGCTTAACATGTTTACGTTACAGACGCCAACACATTCAAACATCCGTCTCGTTACACGTGTCACGGACATTACGATTAGCAAGCCGGTGCAACGTGAAGGCGAAACGTAATTTGTGAAAACAGTTGAACATCTCTGTAAACACATTTATAACCTACTTCCTACTAGAAGAAACCAACGGATCCTTTTCTTTTTTTTTTGGTGGTGCAGAAGTGTATGATTGCACATATCAATTGAAATCTACATTAGAAATAGGACGAGCAAGAAGAAGAGGAAAAATGTAGCTCTAGCCATTTTGTTTACAGCCGGATCTTTTTGATATGATGCCGCCTGGTAAGAGGGACGCTCAACAAGTTTAAAGTGAAACCGACAGCCGCGCTCTCACACGTTGCAGCTCAAGGGGAAATCACTGTTGTGGAACTGTGCTCATCCTGTTCAGAATTCAAATGAATGTGGAAAGGAGCCTGTTGTAGGAGCAGAACACAGCCGGCAGACAGCGAGCGAGAGACTGAAACAGAGGAGGAGGCCGGGCGGATGGAGACGCATCGGCAATACGGCCAACGTTGGATATCTCAAAGCTTTTACATTAGATTCACATCGGATTCATATTTATGTTATACATCTGCATGTATGGATGAAGGTTGTTGGGTGATTACTACGCCACTCTAAAAAAATGAATATCCTATTAGAGTTACAAGTGTGTATTGACCATAAGGAAAATATAGAATAAAAGCCTCCCTTATCCTTTGAAGGGCATTTACTCCAGTAGAAAAGTGGACATGCTGAACGGCTATACAGTTAGATGATGTACTGTGGATCACAAATAACTTGCGACACACTTCTTTTTTTGTCAGGGAAACCAAGTACTTCAACGGCCTGATGCCTGATTACACACGAAGGCCGTATCTCTCTGCTCCGATGGCGGCCCCGAGAACTCGTGGGCAGAATGAACCGTATGAATAGCAGACAACTTACCGCTGCCTCCTCCTCGGAGAGAACCCGCTGCTCATCATGGACAAGTGCCACTTTAGCCTGGACTTCATCCACGGTTACACTGGGGTGTACAAAAAAAACCGACAGATAGAAGCCGTTAGTCTTTGTATTTTGGTACATTAACTAGGAATGTCATCCTACACTTACACATACAAAAAATGAAGTAAATTTTGTTTTTGTTTTTAATAGAATGCAGCTCAAAATGTGAATAAACACAATGCATTTGATATATTACCATTACTCCCAGTTTTAAATGTTTTTTTTATTAAAAACACAATTGGTAATATGGTATTGTTTTTTACTTTTGTTTCTTTATTTGCATGTTTTTTTTTGTCCTGTACTTCTCTATGTACAAATAATCAGAAAAATTTAAATATGTGTATGTGAGATTTTGAACACCAATAAAAAATACATTTTTTCTTTTTCTTTTTAAACACAATTGGTTGCCTTCAACGCTACAACCTTTAAACAATCCACGTATTCCAGAGCAACCGAGGGCCGAAACATGTTGGACTTGTTGGAGGTGGTTGCAACAACGGAAAAACTCAATACAAATAAATAAACGGTTGTACTTTTGGACCCAAATCCACATCTTTTAGCTTCACAAAAAAAGAGGCGTGGTGCACGAGCTGTGTGGAGGAATCAAAGGACCGGTCGGGATAAAGCAGCACCAGCTAACTCACTTTGAAACGCCAGCAAACGGCTCCGAGGGGAAGTGGAACAACACTTGATTGGGCGAGCTCATTCTTGGGCTTTATCAACATTGCATTCACACAGCTCCCTCCATCCATTAAGCCTATTTACCTCCACATGGCAGAAAACACCACACAAAGCACAATCAAAACCATACACAACCACCTTTCATCCGGGAGAACTTAGATCTTTTCTTAAAGCCGCACTTCCCTGCTGGGGTCTTTTCTCCTCGAGGTTCCATCTAAAGCAACATTACTGAGCCCAGATAATGACCGGATCGGCAGGATCAATCCCGGGAGTCCATCAAAAAAGCGGAAGTGCGGGATAAAATACAAAGCGAATAGCTTGTTCCACTACAGAGGATCAATGCCCGGGGTAAGTGCTGGAGAAAAACAATGGCTCCCTCTATTGTGAGGCGGCACAGAGGCTGCAGAGCAGCGGCTCTGAGGAGCTCGTTGGGAAGAAGAATGGCTTTGGCTCCAATCAGACGCCATTTATACACATAGATAACGGCATCTTAAGAAGGAGGTGCTCGGCAATGCACACCTACGGTGGGGTTGACTGGGAGACGGCAATAAACACGGTGGAGCTCACTCTCACACACATATACACTTATAATCTACAAAGCCCAACCTGTCTGTGGGCCTTCGGGAGGCTCCATCATGGTTCATTTCCTGGAGCAGTTGGTGGACTCTATTTATAGGCCAGCATACTGGTACCAGTTAATCCTGCACTGGGCTGCCAACTGCCTGCCAGCTGGCACAGTGGCGTGTGCGTGTGTGTGTGTGTGTGTGTGTGTGTGTGAGAGTGTGGCGCTTGGGAAGGGATGAAATGATGGTGAGGAAGTTCACAAGCTGCCTTAATGACCAACGAGTGAGGGAGATATTTGCCCCCAAAGTACAAACTGATAGAAAGTTTCAGACGCGTGTTTATTTACTGCGTGTGTTGGAGATGGGGAGGAAAACAATGTGTGAGTCTGCTAACCCACAAATCCCAGGAAGGACATTTCTACTTTGCTAATATTTGTTTCCAAATACAATTATGAGGATAATCAACAGCATGTTGGCGTCCGTCATATTCCTTAATGTATTTTTCAGAGCGGATTCACAAAGAAGGGTTGCTTTTTTTGTTGTTGTTCATGAAGCAATTATTGGTGGCTAAATAGACACAGGGATGCGATGTGTTCACAGTATGAACGAGAGAACAATGATCGGTAAATCTGCATTAATGATAATTAGCAATTCCAATCGGGTGGATTAAGAACGGGGTAGTGTTTTGCTAAGTGTCATTAGGGACAAAGCCAAGAGCTTTTTTTTCTTCCCCTTTTCTTTTTTTTCTAACAAGATAAAGAGTCTGCAATGTGCATGCTAATTCAGTTCAATGTCAGCAAATTGCCCGGCAATGCGCGAGCATCAGGTACGCCGGTGACTTTGGACTAAATCAAGCTCGACAGTCGGGCTGCAGAGACGTCCAAAGAAACGTTGATGTAGCATTCATAAACATAAAGCTTTATTCAAATGGGCGTCAATGCACGCCCGGCCTCGAGATGGCCGGCTCGTCAACTCCCATCGACGGACTGAAATAACGGCCGTGTAGAAACGGCCGTCACTTGCAGATATTTCAACTTTAGTTAATGCGTTTGTTTAAGCGCATTTCGCCAAGAGAGACAGCTGGGGGTGGAGCGGATCGGAGTGGATGGATGGAGGCAGAGGGAGGGCATGGGGGGGGGGGGGGGGCACAGGAATGCACAAGTTGGCACATGGCCCCTCCCTGGAAGAAAGAAAATCGCTGCACAAGCACTTCGACCTCAATGCAGCCATATATTTTATAGCGCTTTTTCAGTTTACTACGCCCAGGCCGGCCGCCTTTCTACGAGAATATGCCCAGTTAGCTTAAGCAGTATTGATTTTGTAACTTTCAGGCGTGGTGTGGGAAGGTGAGAGTCGCTGGGGATATCGGGTGGAGAAGCCTGAAGGAGACGGCTTCTGGTTTTCTGCAAATAGAAGCGTCTCGCTTGGAGGCAAAATGGATGCCAGCCTCTTGAATGTGGAGAAAGGTTAAACACCGCTCACGACAGCAAGCGAGAGTCAGCTTGGGTGGCTGAGGGGAAGCTGGGAGATTGGAATGGGGGGGGGGGGGACAAGTGGCTCTGTTGGGACTCAAAGATTAAACGATGTAATAAGGCAATGAAATGCTTTTTTCGAAGTTCGCTGGAGAACAAATAGGTGTAGAAGTTTCAAGGAATGCAACGTGTGCACTCGGCTCCGACTGATGAGTATCCGCTGCATCACAAGTTAAGGGGGAACTAATGAGTGTTGTGCAGACACACGCTGGTGTGAAACTCAGGAAACACCCATTTATCTGAAAACACGGGCAATAAAAGGTACTATAAACGCGAGAGCTAAAAAATGCGTCTTTATTTTAAGCTGGTGGTGTTATAGATCTTTATCGCACTCGTTTACGTTTCTTCACTTTTCACATCCGCGGGATTTCCATTGAGGACGACAAGAACACGAGTTATGTTGCCTCGTGTGACATGGAAATATAGCCCTTTATCCATGTCGACAGAAGCCACAAGTCTTATTATTTAACATAAAAAGCTTTCATACACACACACACACACACACACACACACACACCTAAAAGTGAGCTGATTTTAATCTGGTGTGCACATGTATGGAATGAGCTGGAGGCTAATAAATTTAAATCGGCACAATTCGTCATTGAAAAAGAAACTCAAACGTAGATTTCAGTCAAATATATTCATCAACTAGAAGGGGCACTCGGTAGAGCGCATACCTTCGCTGCCCTTTTTTGGTAGCTTTTCATGACCTTGACCTTTAACCCGATGGATCCCAACATCTAATCAAATGGTCCCCGGGTTAATAATCAATCATCCCACCAAATTTCATGCGATTCGGTTTAATACTTTTTGAGTTATGCAAATAACACACATACAAATAAATAAATACGCAGCGATCAAAACATTACCTTTGTATTCTCAGAATGCGAAGGTAATAATGCTTGCTCATGTTATAATGCAGTGGTTGAACTTCACCGTTTAGTAGAAGCACAGTGTTGTTTGATAGAAACAGCGACCACTGATTCATAAAGACAGATTGGAAACCTTCAACCTTGATCTTGTTCCCCCCCCCCCCCCCTCACTCCCCGGCCTTCAAGCACTGTGGTAAAACAGATTTAAACTTTACAGTAGGAGGAGAAAATCCTAAACTGAGAGCAAATATGCTTTAGGAATTTCTTTCGTGTTGGATTTCATAGCACTCTCAATACTGTGACAGAAACCTTTTCACCCTGGCGAGAGTGTATCAAAATATCAGTGGTTGGTTTAAAACATTTTGGTTTTTTATCTGTGGATCCCTACATCTGAAAATCTTTGTCAACACAGCTTTGAAAACAAAATGTCTTAGTTTGTATTAACATTTGAAGGCTGACACATAAAACATGAAGGTAATTTGGAGGCTTGTCATGGTGCCCTGAGTCATTTAAATGGGTTAGATTTGGGCAAAATATGAGCATGAAAACTGGAGCCACAAGGTTTGGAATAGTCAACGAAGAAAACATCTGCGTGTTAATTACCTGCCATCTTTATTGCTGTCCAGTAACTGGAAAGTGCTGCTTACTGTGCTGTTCTGACGTTTAAAAAGACCTAAAAGGAGAAATGATATCTGGTTAATGTGACATGACCTGATAGTTTTAAGACAACATTCTAGCTGATCATCTCATAAGCACAATTAGTCATGATGAAAAAGTCATATTTTCCATTCCAAAGCTATGTTGCGTTTTAATCGACAATCACCGCTATAAATCTGATCCAACTAATTGCAAACAGAGGTGGGGATAGAAAAAACAGGACAGAGTTGGAGTTGGTTTAAAAAGAATCTGGGGAGTGTTGGCCAATCAGACGAGGAGTCAGTCACGCTGTGCAAGACCATGGTTTCCCTTTAGAAGAAAAAAAAAAAGAGTCCAGAATGCAATCAGGAGGCTTTGTGCTGTAACGGCTGGTATGACAGTGATTTCCCTCTTTTCCGTTCATATTCACAGGCAGATGAAAAGGAGACCCAACAAAAAAAAAAGAAATCCTCAACCCCCTTTGCAGCGAGCATGTGACCCCAACTGATTCATTTTGTGCATCGTATTCATCCGAGTGGGAGGGAGAGGAAGTTCTCTTATGCTCGGCACTAAGCATCCTCCTCATCATCAGCAGAACGGAGAATGTAAAGGGGCAAACTGATTGGCCCCTCAGTCTGGGGAAAAGCACTTTACATAATACTAATTGCACATCCGCCACAATTACCTTTCCGTACTAATTACAGAAAAGCTAATTGTGAAATTAGCATTTTTTTTCTTCCTTCCCAGTGTACAGTAGAGTGCCTGGGTTGAGTGTGTGCTGTAAAAAAAATAAAAAAATAAACCCCAGCTCATAAATGCAGCATGACAAAAATGAACCTTTAATTTATATTCATAAAGCCATGTTGTTTCGGGGGGATTTAAGTTTAAAAAGATTGCACCCCCCTTCTCGTCAACAACAACATGAACGGAGGCCGACTCCTCACCCCTGTTGTTGACGACTCAGCCAAGGGGGAAAACAAGGTTTGCTAATATTCTTCTGCAACACACACACACAGCGTCTGTCACATTAGTGGCCCATCCTTTTGTTTGAGCAGCGCTCTGTTCCCAACCTAATGCTGGACATTCTCAACCCGTTCTCTAGTCTCTGCCTCGCAAAGAAATTAGTGCACAAAAGAGGAAGAGAAATTGGTCTCATCCATCCCTCTACTGCAGAGCTGCAGCGATGAAAAAAACAACTATAAGCAGGATGGATGGAGAGGGGAGGGAGGCAAAGGAAGAAAAAGATAAGAGTGTGTGGGGAGAGGGGGGGTGGTAAAAGGTAAGAGGAAGAGTGGAGTAGAATGTGGAGAATAAGTGACGAGAGTAGGAGGGCGGGAACACAAAAAAGAAGAAGAAGGGAAGGAGGTTCAAGACATTGGCTTTTTAGGCCGGTGGCACATATAAGGGGCTGTGTTTACTAATGGACCCCATCACTCATCCACCCATGTTGCCCTGGCGATAGCGCGGCTTACTCGTAAAATAATAGAGGAACAAAGAACAGAGAAAATGGAACACATCAGCAGGAGCCGGCAGATCTACGCCTCGGCTGCAGACGGTGTTATCCACAAAGAGCTCTCTTTGTTGTTGTAAGCTGTGCACTCCAAGGCTAACATAACACACATTCGCTTGTTTTTATACAGTACCGGCAATATTTTGAGGCAGAGCTCTTTCCGAGGGGGGGAAAAAGCGTTGAGATAGAGATGTACCAAAAGACTGCAGGTGTCGTCCTGACCTTTATTTTACTAAGAACAGCAGAGACTGTAAATATAAGGATGGAATGTGCCAATAAGTGTTTTAGGCTAAATGGTGCATCGGATGGAGCCAGTTTACCGAGTGACTCATGCTGCGTCACATTCAGAAAGCACTGCAGCACTATGAGGACGTCGCCTTGGACAGAATCAATTGCTTAGTCATTTCAATTTATCAGAAACGTAGAGTTGTGATTAAAGTTGTTGAGCCAATTGCCTTATTCGGGCTTAGTTGCCTAGTTGCTGAGCCTGTAGAGCGGATATCAGACAGAAAGCACAAGTGAGACACATTAATGTGCCAAATTCACATTATCATCACAATGTTAGCCTTTAAGTTATTTAGTCATTCAACTTTTGATTTTAGTTTTGTGGACACACAGAAGATATGAACCAAACTCTGTACAGCAGCAGAACAATCCACTATTAATACTAAAGATAACAATAGCAGTGACAAAACTAAATAAAACTATTTATTAAATAAAAGCTTATTAAATGGCCCGGGGGTTAAGGACCTTGAACTGCTAAGTCCCTAATTTGCTGCTGGCTCTACCATCTTCTAAAACCGTAAAACACAAATATAGGTCAAACATAGAAAACGTAAACGCATATATAATATTCACTGAAATAGATTGTATGATCAAATGTATTAAAGGAAATTGAAAGCAATGAAAAAATGATCACAATAAACTAAATGATTGTTCTTATAGTTGTGTGTAACCACACATATACATATATATATATATATATATATATATATATATATATATATATATATATATATAAATGGAAATTTCAGACAAATGACAAATGTCTTTGTATATTCGCGTAGAACCATATTTAAATATGGTTTAACGCGAATATACAAAGACTCCCATCACATCTGGAGGAAATGCGTTGATTTAACGCTGTTCAAGCAAAATGGAGGCATGCTACAAATTTCCAAAATTCATAAAGACCCTGCCAAACAGATGGCGTGAATGGTGCTCTCTCCGGTGCCAATACGGAACATCTCAAAAGGTATCTTCCAATAAGGCAAACCCTCACCACACTCAACCAATCCAGAAGCTCCACCCACTGAAATTTGCATATTAAGATACGAATCCGACGCCAAAATAATGGGGACAACCAGAGCAGGTGTGAGCTCAAAAGGCCTGTGAACAGATTTTATTATTAAGATAACTTATTCAGCTAGAGAGTGCACGTTTTTATTCGGAGTAAATTGTGTCTTTGGATCATCACGTCTTATCTGTTCAATATTATCACTTTATTGTGAAATACTTCGATACCTCCCGGCCTCTGATTTCGACATAATCTAAATAAATTATTAGCAGTTATAATCTTCCCTGACAACACCAGTAATGATCTCCCTTGGGCGAAGATATGGTAGGGGAATAGATAAGCTTGTGTTATTCTCTCCAAAAGCTTCTTTTACCAAATGAATGCCAATGTGGTTTACTTATCAGCATGTTACCGCCAGTTGCTCAACACCATCTGACCAGAACAAGTTGCTGTTTGCTGCGCTGGAGTGTGGTGTTATGAGTCGCTAATGATCAAACAATTCAAATAACTAGAAGTGGGATATCTTCTCTGCTCTGCTGGGGAAATGGATGAACTCACATAACTGGATATGACATCATCGAATCTTTATGTTTGGCTACGGTTAGAGGAAAACGAGTGTAGACGCAATTGCTAATGGAAATTGCTCGATTCTAAAAGGATGAACAACAGTTAGATTATTATTTTCTATTTTGTTCATACATAATGTTCAGTTCATCTAAGAAATTAAGAATCATGAAACTTAATTTTTAAAAAGCATTGTTAGTGATTGGCTGGTTTGGCTGCGGCGGCATCCTGCCATCTGATTGATGTTATAAGATGAAGATGAGTACGTCTAACTCGTGTACCTCTGGAAACATGAACAACGGGGAGGTGGAATGCAAGAGAAATGCCAGAGAAAATCAGGTCAACCTCTGGATTAGCCATGAAATCTCCTCAAACTGTGGGTGAACCCTGAGACGGTGCAGCTTTGCATACTGGGACGTACCATTAAAGAGAGCCACAGACATGCATCCAATGTGTTGTGAGAGGATATCAAATAAACATCAGAAGGAAGAGACCTCCATGTGAACCCAAAGCCTATTGAGGCAACATGTATTTATTTTTAATATTTCTAAAAGACAAACAAACATGATCACATTTTTTTTCTGAAAATCCGGCACATCAAGAGTCTTTGTTATTATTGTAATAATACAGTATGTGCATTACAGGGTTCTTACACATTTTGACCAATGGATTTCCATGACTTTTCCATGACTTTAAACCAAATTTCCATGACCAAACTAAAATCTCGGTATAAACATGAAAATCGCTGGCTTATAATTTGAGCGTCTTTCTTTAAAAAATATATTAATAATTTAAAACTCGGCGAAAATGAACATGTGATCATAACAAATGTCCATGACTTTTCCCAAACTTTTATGATTTAAGTTTTTTCCATGACTTTTCCAGGCCTGGAAATGACCATTTTAAAATCCCATGACTTTTCCAGGTTTTCCATGACCGTACGAACCCTGGCATTATTAATTGGACTGTGTAACAGTATAACACTGCGTCCTGATATAGCACCTGCTCATTGTCCGGTTACAGTACACTAAATCAATGAACTCCTGGAATATCATTTTCTCATGAAATAGGGAAACTCAAGCTGTAACATTCAATATCTCCAAGTCGTCCATGTATTGTTTCATTCTACCAAACAGCACCGCTATTTCCTCTGAGGGTACAAATAACCTGGCCCTCTCAAACTTCTCAATAACGGAGCTGGAAGCCCAGGAGACGTGTTTGAGCGACGGCAGCAGTCAAGAGGAGAGACTGTTCAGTTCTACTTTGCCGCCTCAGCTGCTCGTTCTTCTGGCGTTTCCTTCCTATTCTGACAGGTCATGAAAACAAAGACAAGACCCTCATGAAAAGAAAAGACAAACGTTCTCTTTCATGGGATATTTATTTGACGTAGATCAAGATTTGTCCCCATGGTCCTTCTGTCATTTAAAACATTTTTTTGAAAGCTTTAATTAATAGCGGGGAAGCACTTGAAATGTGCACGACATGTTTTGACGATATATTTTTTTAGTGAATGGTGGTGAAAGTAAGTCGGAATCGGATGTAAAGATTATTAATCGTTGGTCCTCTAGCCTAATAATCATTTGACGTAATGGGCAGAATTATAAGATGTTAAAGAGAAATAATAATATTATGGAGAAAACGGTGGCCGTTGACTTTGTGATATTTTGAGACTTTTTAAAGACCTTTGTAATCCAAGAAACTCGAGATTTGGAAAGCCGAGCCGATTGAAAGTTGTCTTTAATAAAGCTGTGGTGTTACTGTATAGACTGAAGTGTAAAAACGCTACTGGCAAAGAAACAACTTTTCTAACTGTAACGCGAGTGATCTCCAAGCGACAGTCGACAAATCGATTTCAATGCAGCTACGAACCGACGTGCGACACCTCTCACCGAGCGACGGCGCCGCAAATTGAGCCGGTGTCAATTTATGACGAGTCAACCAATAACGCTCTTTTTCGCCACCATGTTACAAACCATCAAAAAAAGAACCGCCGTGAGAGTTCCCAGCGGTATTCAACAACGTAGCCACATCGACAACAGCTTGGGCGACACTTCCACGGCGTAGGGATTGTCGGGATTGTTCCATCGCAGTGTGAACACAGCATCACTGTTGCCTTGCAACCACTCAGGGACATGCATTAGCCAGATCGCATTAAAATAAATATACAGATCTAAAGAGGTTAGACATTGAGAAAATACTTCACTTGCACACTCTCAAGAAAATGTGCATTAAAGCAGTATCAACTTAGCTACCCTAAAATAATAACAATTAGGCGAGCCGGAGTGCCATAAAGCTTTTCCTTAATTATCCAGTTGGCAGATTAATAGTGCTGATTCACTCAAATTAAAGTATCAATCAACATGTAAATCCATAGGTTGCAGGCAGGATAAATACTAAATAAGCCCTTCAGAGGCTGAAACTTTCCTTTATTCAGCACACGGAAGCCGACGCACCCACGCACAATAAAAGCCTCGATGGAAAGCCAACGTGGACGAGACTCGCAAATCCGGACATGACAATGGATTGATGGTTGTTCCGCCCTGCAGATGAGCAGTAATGGAAGCAAAGAATGACAGACGTGAACGTGAGGGGGGGGGGCGGTGACGTCTGGCAAAGGTCAGCTGGCACAGTGGGAAGCATGATGGACGTTTGCTCAGAGGAACCGGCAAAGTCATATGACCTTTAGTGCAATCCAAACTTCAACTTGAGGGCCAGTTTGATACTCGACAATCGATTGGCGGCATTTCACGGCATCAGAGGAGAGCATGACAACAAAGCCTTAAAAAGCAGTCAAATGACCCTTATTTGGTGCATTCTGTTTGGTAGATTGACATTCAACAAGATGGATATGTGTTAAGAGACAAATGAAAAGACATATTAGATCTCTAGCTCTTGCTTAACACACACACACACACACACACACACACACACACACACACACACACACAGGTGATGACTCATTATGGACTGTAGTGAAAATGATTGAGCCAATTTCCTATCCAACTTTCTGTACAATCACATACGCAAGTCTGAGCGGCGGTAAAACGCCGAGGCAGCTATACTATACTAGTGCTTGGAGCGATAAGGGAATTTTTCTGTGAGTCATAAGCAACTACTCTCTGATGGTTTGAGGAAGGGAAAAGGAGAGCTGTGGGACTGCAATATGCTGTTGTTCAGCACTTTCCTACTCCATTTATTTCAATGGCACAGGCATCTGTATTTAACCCTTGCAGCGGTTTCTGATGTTCTACCATTCGTCATCCTGACGATCCGGCCAGAGGAGCTAAGGGCAATTTACTTTTGTTCATTTTAAGGCCGAGTTGAAATAAAAAGGACGCTGCCCTGTGGTAGCCGCACAATGACCTATGATCTACAAACTGAAGCAATTCTGTGGATTGAGCAAATTGCTTTGAATGGACTCAAACCAAATCCTGGCGGGTTATAGGTGGCGAGACACTTACTGCTGTCCCCCGCTTCCAGCGCCTTTAATGTTTGCTCTTTGAGTCGGTCGGCCTCATGTTTCTTCTTCCGGTGTTCTTCTAATTTGATCTGCAGGTCCTCGGCGACCTGCTGAAGCTCTCTGAGCTGAGCCTGAAGAGAGACAATAGAGAGACAAACAACATCATCATCATCATCATCATCATCGCCTTCATCCTATTCAATTACAGGTCGAGCGCAGAAGGTCAGTTTTCTAAATTACGGTCAGTCATTGCGCAATACACTACACACAAGCAATTTGACGCTCTGATTGACGTCGGATTAAGATTAAGTTGACCAAAAGCCAACAAAAATAATTAAAAAGCCTTTATCGTCTCGGTCGTTCTGTTTTGATCAAACCACCTGTGTCCTTTCCCACACCCACCGCATATAACCACACAAGCGATTTAACACGTTTTTAACCCTCCTGTTACCTTCAAATGTACTAACATCTTTTACCCTTTTTGATCCCAGCAGTTAAAACCTCCAGAGAATAATTACAAGTGTCAGGTACTTTATGTTTGTTTGTTGACTACCTAAATATTCCTTTAAATAAATAAAAAAGTTGATATTTCTGATATGTTTTAGACAGTGAAAAACAGCCTGGGGTCAAATTTAACCCAAAGAACACCGATGCGTACAAGTTGTGTTCAGGACATTGAAAACATATCATCATGTGGATTTCATGTTTTCCCAGTTGTCCCCAATAAAACAGGAAAATTCATGAAATATGAATCCCAAAATAAAATGTTAATCATATACTGTGTACTCACTCCAACCTGAAGTCGGCGGCCAGGCCTCACAGCGGACTATTTAAATCACTTGCGTCAGGAGGTGTTGCCGTCACAGCAAATATGACAGCTTTTGACAAACAAGCATCACCCATCATTACTCTCTGTAATGGACCAATTAATATGAAAGAGCAGCAGCTCCTTGTTTGCGTGTGCGTGTGCGTGTATGTGTGTGTGTGTGTGTGTGCGTGTGCGTGTGCCTTACGATCTTTCCTCAGAGACTCTCATAATGCAGTGATGGATTCTGCTGGCTTGGGATGGGGATGACTACCTTTCTAGGCCACGCTGCTTGCTTAGCCACCTCCAGTCGGCTGCAGTGATTTATGGGCTCCATTTTGAGCTAACGAAAACATATTCACTTGTGAAAAACACCCAAAATATGTAAATGTCTCCTCTACAGTGTTGAAATACTTTTTTGGTAATAGCACAGCAAAAAACTAATGCACTAAGTATTCATCTTTCTACAAGCTCAGGTTTTATAATTAATCTAAAACTCTACTGAGATGAATATGTATCACACATTCATCTCAATATTTCTATTGGCGTGTGCAAAACAAGTTTGTTTTAAAAGATCTGCTGTGTTACAGTGTGAACAGGAGAAGCAACAACACTCGCACAAAGCTACATCAGGGGAGAAAAAAACATTATAAAAAAACATTCAAGAACAGCAAAGCCTGCACATCATTCCCTGATGTAAAATGTACAATTAACGAGTGGGCAGAAAGATAATGCCGGACTTCCTAAAAGCAGATTTTATTGAATAGCGTTTAGTATTCAATTAGCAGCAGCAGTTGGTCCTAGAGCGCGCGCTGCTGACACATTCAGCTCCCATTGTAAAGACAAAAAAAGGCTTCGAATGTTATTTTAAAGTTTTGCGGCATTCTGTTTCTTCACCGGCGGATTCTTATTTAACCCTGGACCCGCAGGAGGAGTTCACTTTGGAGTCATTGTGTAAGGCTTCCAAGACAAGCCCCCCCCCCGAGGTAACCCTGCCATATCAACAAAGACACGCCGAGAGGAGAGGATCACATTGTGCGGCGGGGCCGTGAGCGCCGGGCGACACCGCAGCCTCGATCTGCCAATCAGGAACAAAACAACAGAAAGAAGAAGAAGCGAGGGGAGAGCGCCGGGTACACGCTGGGAGACCTTCAGCTGGCAAATCAGACATGCGTGAGACTGCATTGTGTGCGTGCGATAACAAGTGTCCTTCAGTCAAATCCTCCTGAGTCGAACAAGTGCTTTCCTTGTACCGGTGTCTTACATCACAAGCAATATAGGTTTAAACAAGTCTGACAGTCTTGAAATGTTCTTTCCCCCCCAACAGGAGTGTGAAGTGCTTCGGAATACCTTGAGATGAACTGAGGTCTCACATCAACGGGCAACGCAGCTTTGAGGGCAGCATGAGGCCTCAAAGAGCGGTCGGCATGACGATGAGTACATGTTGGTACGCAGCTCTTATACTTTACTGTTTTCCATTGCTAAAACAAACATGGAATGATATCTGCTGGAGCTACTCATTTGGTGTTGGTATTTATTTTATCGAAAAGTAGTATTGTTTAATCATTCAGGTTGTTTGCTTATTAAGGTTAGATGTTTTGATATGTTAGAATAGTATTTTTCTTGTGATATTTAGTTTAGTTTAATTCATTGTTGTTGTTTGGATATATTTAGTGGAACCGGAGACAAATTCCATGTATGTGAAAACTTTCATGGCCATTAAAGCTGATTCTGATTCTGATATATTTAGTCTTTTGATTTTTCATTTGTTCGCTAATTGGGTAACTGTGGGCACCTGTGTTTACATGTAGGAGTAGGCAGGTACAGGACCAGCATGCACCTGGGTAGGTTGATGGTTTTTCACCAGTGCAGGAGTGGCTGCGTTAGGAGATCCTGTGTTTGCTTGTATTTTTTGTTCAATAAATTATCAGAAAAACATTATCCTGAATAGACAACTTTCTTTTGGCTGCGTGAACCACAAACCCCACACGGTGCGTCAGTGGCAACTTGATTTATGTTTGTTTTGTAATGATTGGACAAAAGGCCACTACGATATCTTTACATGTGCAACCGACAGTAGGTGAGCGAGGCTGACCGTCAAACAGCGTGGAGACGACCGTTCGTAATTCTCGAATTAAGAGAATGCATTAAGTAATGAACTGCACCAATGAATAGATCCAAGGAACATCTAAAGAGATCCTCCGCTGCAAAATGTACCAATTTAATTTGGGCTCCGGTTTCTAATTTGTCCTAGTGCTCGTTGAACGAGCAAACGGAAACCGTGAAGTAGTTTCTGGACGCTCGATAAAAAGGAGCATGTTGATTCAAGAAGGGCTTGATCACCAAGGTACTTGTGCCAATTTACCCCCAACCATTTACTCCTCACTGTTTTAGAGTGATGCGGATGAAGCACAGTGACAGCAGGTGTTTGGCGGGTGGAGAACATGATTTGTTTGGGTTATAAATGACTAGAAAATAGGATTATTTGAATAGGAGACGTGATACATTTGGAATATAATCATATACTGATATGTTTGTGATACTAAAATGAGAGGAAGCTGGTTAAGAAATGGCCTCAATTCATCAACTATGCAGGGAATTAGCTTGCGGTTGGTGTTTTAGGAACAGTGAACTCATCTCGCTGACATGGCAGAAACGAACTGCGCAGCAACAGGCCAGTGATGAATATGGAGGCTACAGGCGACACACTTTGCACCCTGGTGGGAGGAGCAATAGGCTACAGATACAGAACCGTTGTACCCTGACCCATACCAAACTATATGAGGATTAACATATGAAAACAAACAGGTTTGACAAAGCCAGGCGGTGAAACAAAGTCTACATTCTACATTACTCATACAGTTGACGCATTGTGAATATTAACGCTGGTTCAAAGTCAGCTTCCACTTTTGTGGAAGAAAACTAACAATTAGAGTTTGTTTTTATGTATTATTGATCATGCACACAACATTTTTGCTTTAGTACTGTGTATTAAACTTAGTTTTTCTAATATTTCTCAACAATGAAGGGTCATCCGTCTAATGATCTAGGGATTAAGTTAAAATATATAGGCAGCCATACACTATATAGATAGATAGATAGATAGATAGATAGATAGATAGATAGATAGATAGATAGATAGATAGATAGATAGATAGATAGATAGATAGATAGATAGATAGATAGATAGATAGACCGTGTGTACATTCTGGGCAGGTCAAGTGAAAGTCATTTGTTTTCTCACAACAGGAACAGGATAAAGGTTTTTCGGGAAAACCGTGATGAGTATCCTCTCGTAGTACTACAAGCCGCAGCGTAGCAGTTACTTCAGCAGTTACTTTCAGTGTACCTGCTTTTCTCTCCAGAGCAGCACTCCCTCCTCAATCAGTTGCTGCTTGAGTTGCAAACCCTCGTCTAAGGTCTTCATCTGACCCTCCACGTATGCCCTCTCTCTCTGTCCCAGATTCCTGGAGGAGAGAGAGGGAGAGAGGGAGGATGTCTCATCATTACAGAGAAAACAGCAGCCGCCCACCCATTCTATGGTCATTGAGATGGCGCAATTCCATTTTTAAGGGCCCACAATGCAACGGGAAGCCGAATGGGAAAATAGAAGGGTAAATAAGACGGGAGCTGATGCTCTGTGGCTGAACTAAATTGTTTTTGAAGTCTGGCAAACACAATAGGAGTGCGAACCTTGTGAAAACATAATGAGATCTACTCTTGTATGTGGTTTAGAGGCGAGAGGCAGTCACTGAAAACACAGAGGACTGTCAACAAAAGAAGTGGGTTACCTTATTACAACCAACATTCACACAGCGGGCGAGCATCAAAGTACAGTCAATCTGTGCATCTCAGATAAACTGATAAACATGACCCGGCAGGGGCCTGCATTCATTTATTCTCAGACCTACCATCTACACAGTGTGCAATTTATATCACATAGAATTAAATATCTGCATGGAAAACATATCAGGGTCGAATTATTGAGTATAATTTACAGTGTGAAAAGGGGTAGGGAGTCAGAAACCATCCTTATCAAGGATCAGCTGTTCAAAGCAATACTGTGATGGTATACATTACAAGAATAGGTCTGAACCACATCAAGATTGTAAACCAGTGACACCATGCCCCCTGGTGGCACAGTGCATCGCTCTCTATATCAATAACACTTTGATAGGAACCTTTATACATTTGCCCAAAGGCTAATAGAATATTTTCACATTTAGCAACGTGTGGGCCTCGAATGCCATATTTGAAGTCAAACTCTGCATGTGTTATTTCATAAATATTGAATCTCAGTTTTGATTCAACTGACCAGCAAGTGTTCTGGCAGTGAGCGTGGCTGTTGTATTCGTCTGAGGCATCGCAGCAATCTGGCACCAGACACAGGAGAAACCAATCCAACGCACATGCAAGAGAAGAGAAGAGCATTCAATACATCAGCAAGGAGAAGGGAAGGGAAAACAATCAGCAACCATGAGAAGAACACGGTCCGCTCCTTTTTGAGCGTAGTATCAAACCCTAGAAAAGTGAAAACTTGAGAACACGCAATAGCTTTACAACAAACTTGTTGCACTATCAAGTTAATATGCACTTAATATTTGCACTTGTTTAGCAACCCTAGAATATATGTGTATCCGCATTTTTTTAATAACCTGTATATCATGTATGTATTAAGATACTTCTGTTGCACTTCTGGTTGGATGCCAAACTGCATTTCGTTGCTCTGTACTTGTACATGTGTAATGACAATAAAGTTGAATTGAATCGAATCACATAATATATTAATTAACATTAAATGACTAAAGAAAAATGATTAAAGACAAGATATGGTGTAAACAGAGAGCTAAAGCAATTAGTTGATGTAAAAGAAATCAATAACCGTCTTGATCGATATTGTCCCTTCAGTAATTTATCATTTTCAGTATTGTCGAACAATTCATAGAAAAAATGACTGATAAAAAGAAGATTCATCATCAGATTCAAGCATTTAACGGGCTGATTGCTGCAGCCTCATAGCCACCAGCAGACATGCGTCGCAGAACTCTCAGTTCTTTAAGACTTTAGTCATTTTCCAGCCACAATGAAAATTAGATCTTTGTGGCTGCACGATACATCACTCTAGTTCAAAGAGGGTCTCTTGAGATCAATCACTTATCAAGATCAGCCGCATGGTGTTTTGCTCAGATCTGTCTTTTGCTCAGATGTTTCACCCCAGAGTGGGCAGAGTGTGATTTTTCTCAATTACCCTGAAATCCACTGGTGACTGGTGGAACAAGGGCTTTACAGCTCGGAGAGGGAAGCCAATGAAAATCTCTCTCAACGACCAGCAGAAGAGGAAAAGCGATGTTGCGTTAGCTATTAAGTGGCTCCACTCGAGGGAAGTTAAGAGAAGACCGGTGGGAGGAGAATAAAGAAGGGAGGAGAGGGAGGAGGGGGTTCTTTCACATGCCGTCATTATATTTGTAACCAGCGATGGTTACATGCCGATTAATGCTGCTGAAAGCACGGGTCACACGTAGGAGACGTCATCAATGTATTGATTGTATCCAAAATGGAGAGCTACAGAAGAACACAAATGGATGGCACAAGGGGGGGGGGGGGGGTCAACTTCTTGACATGTTAAATGTGAATTCCTGTCTATGTTTGGAAATTAGACAAAAATGTATAAAACGCAACAGATCAACATTTTCAATAAATACTTTTCTTTCTTTTTTTAAAAGGGACACAAACTTAGTATTCAAAAAATATATATATACACAAGTTGCAAGATTTTAGAGCAAATTCCACTTGTTTGACCAGCTATTTTGAACAGAGAAGACAGCGAGTCATGAATCTGTTTGTCTGTTTATCACCAGCAGCTCTGCCCTTGTTGTCCTTGAAAAGGCTGAAGCGGAAAGCGTTAATCCGGGTTCTGTAAAATGAATTAGAGTCACCTCTAAGGATAACATTATTTCATCCAATATAATGCCACCAACTTCCACCTTCAGTCCGGGAGGCAGACACAGTCACCACATTCAAGAGTAGACTGAAGACTTTCCTCTTTGACAGAGTTTATAGTCAGGGCTGAATCAGGTTTGCCCTGGTCCAGCCCCTGGATATGCTGGTATAGGCTTATAGCTGCTGGGGATGTTTAGGATGCACTGAGCACCTCTCTCCTCTTTCTTTCTCCTATGGATGAATCTTCATCTCTCCATCACACATGACTAACTCTGCTTTCTCCCCGGAGTCCTTCTGACTTCACGTCTCATGGGGTCATCGGACCCTATGAGACGGCATAGATTCCATCTGCTGATGGACCTTCGATGGTTGGATCGTGAGTTCCTGTCGCCAGCTGTGCCACTGCCCTGCTGGGACTCCGCCCACTCCTCCACTTGGGAGGTCTCCAAACTCTCCATCGTGGAATATGCCTAAATATGAACTATTGATAAACTCTGTCAGATTCCTTGAATGTATTTTAACTCTGAATATGTCCTTCTGTACACATTACATCTATTGCATCTGTCCATCCTGGAGAGGGATCCTCCTCTGTTGCTCTCCTGAAGGTTTCTTCCCTTTTTTTCCCCCTGAAGGGTTATTTGGGAGTTTTTCCTGGTCCGATGTGAGGTTTTGGGTCAGGGATGTCTATGTGTACAGATTGTAAAGCACTCTGAGACAAATTTGTAATTTGTGAAACTGGGCTATACAAATAAACTGAATTGAATTGAATTGAATGCAATATAAAAAGCCATACCACAGATGCCATCATTGACCCGTGATGACGGGATGTAGTGTGGGCGAAAACCCAGATTGGTGCAGTAGAATCGGCCGTGGGGACAGGCTGAGGTGCCTACAGGGAGACAGGAGCACAGGTCAGCACTTTGTAAAAAGCAATCAGAAACAAATATGTCTAAATAAAGCTATTCATAAAACATGCTGAGAAGAGTAACATAGGTCTGTTTTCAACAGATGATTCGCATTGTTTTTGTTGTTTAATGATTATTTACAGCCTGGTTTCCACTCGCTTAAGAGTAGAACATGTTGAGTGGCAGCAGTGTGCAGTTTAAAAGTATTTGTACCAGCTTGTTGTGACAGTGAGCTGACCTTAGGAATTAACCAAGTCTAATACACAGTCTTAAGTAAATACCTATATACCTAATTATTGCTTTTTCCTTCCACTGTCTGCAATGAGTTTGTTAGGAGGCTCATATTTATGTTGCATACAACCCCAGCAGTATGGGTCAGCGTAACAGAAGAATGTGTATGATGGACTTTGTTGTTTTTAGCAAAAAAATTAGAATTAAGTCACTGTTAGCTCACAGCCGCCGCTCTGCAATGCTCTCATACGGGAGTTAAAGTTCATATTGTCGTCGCAACAGAGAGAAATCACACAAAAGCAATCTTGGATTTCTGCTGTGATAAATATTTAACTGTTTCAGTTGCATTCTCAAAAATATGGACATTTACACATCTGAAAAGTCAAATAAAATAGTATTTATTCAGAAACAGAAACTCAGTTTCCACTTAAGTAAATATGAACAGTGATGCAACACTTGGTAAACAGACACCCACTGGCCCATGTGTTCATGTGTTACCTGGTTCATCAGAGCCGTCTTCGCAGTCACAGTAGTCATCATTCACCTGCTCAAAGGGGATGATCTTGGACCCATCAATGCACAGAAAGGACTTCCTCTCCCTGTAGAACCGCTTGTCTGTTAGGGGATGAAAACATTACTGAAAGGTGCATGTTGATGGCCTTGTACTGCAGCAGGAAACATGGCCAAACAAATGAGAACTCTTCGAACAACACTTAACATCAACATCATTTATTTCAAAACAAAAGCTCGATGCTTGAGTCTGTAAATAAATGCTTCTGAAATTATTCAATAGGGCGATAGGTCTGGTGTTATGGATGCCACACATGACCAACTTTAAACTCTAACTACAGTCGTTATAAGCCGTCTGCCGCGATGACAACAGCATTGCAACTTGCAACATGTTGCACGTGCTGAAGCGACATCGCTGTTAAGTTGCACTCTACAGTGTAATGTGCAATTAATGCGATGGCTAATTCACCTTTAGCTAGCTGGAAGGGGACAGAGGACTTACAGGACGAAGATATTCCTCTTATTTTCCGTGAGTCTACGAAACCAAACCAAAAGACAGCGGCGACAATAACGTGGAAACGCATGTCAGAAGACACAGTTATGAACCGTCTCCCTCCCGCCTTACAATAACGCGTGTTATAATAACTGTTTCAAACTCATCCATACAGCGTTTAAACTGGCCATGTCCCTACTTCCCGAAACATGCAGTCGCGTGGAGCTTCTGAGCGTTCCTATTGGTTTATGCTCCCGCCCCATGTGATTCTGTCAACCAATCACGGATGAGAACGGCTTTCCCACTGAATAATATATGAGTTCAGGTTAATATTTTAGCCTGTAGATCGTTTTTTAAACGGAAAGATGAGCCATGTGGCTTGTTACATATCTTCCTAATAAATATAATTAACTTGTTTTAGTTAGTAGGAAGTGCTTGACGGTTAACGTAATAAACAGTGACCAAAGATGCTTTACTAAACAGTACACACGCACAGGATAGAGGTGGGAGATTAGGCAACCTTTACTCAAACAAACATTTGGACTCGCAATAGGACAAGCAGGAAAGAGTTATAAACAACATGACTAATTTAATTAGGTGTGCCAGTGATCTACAGCGATGACAACCTCTTAGAAACGAGCAACATGTTGTGTTTGTTGCCGCTAGAGAGCTGTCAACAAAGCACCGCTGTTAAACCTGCATCTAAGGGGGGGGGGGGGGGACAGTGCACTTACAGGGCGGAGAGATTCCTCTTATTTTCCGCGAGTCTGCGAAACCACAACAAAAAATAGCGGCGATCATAACGTGGAAACGCATGTCAGAAGGCAGAGTTATGAAGCGTCACAATCCCGCTCAAAGGGGTTTCAAACTCATGATAAACATTCACCATTTAAACTGGCCATGTCTTTACTTCCGGAAAAATGCGGGCTCGTGACTGTTTTGAGCTTTTCTATTGGTTTTCTATCGTAGCCACGTGGGATTATGTTGACCAATCATGAGTGAGAATGGCTTTCCAGCTCACTAATGCATTAGTTCACGTTTTTATTCTATTCCTTTTATACCTTTGACGTGTTTTATTAAATGGAAAGACAAAACCTTTACGAGCTTTGTAATTTATTTGCAATTATTTCCTTTTACGTGTTCTAGTTTGTAAGAATTGCATGTCGCGTGATCAATCTCATCGTAAACATGTTGACTAGTCATAGAAGGAAAATCATGTCTTATTAATGTATTCATTCATTAACGGTGGTTCTCTTCTATAGAGCTGGAGTCAAAGCAGCTAAAAAGATTAAACTCACCTCTGGTATAGGCTGATTAACTTCATTAGATCATATACTGTTACTGATGCAATTTTGTTTTTAAAAGCTGTATCATTCTGATGGTTAACTCATTAATTAAATGCAATACTCAACTAATTCACTACAAGGTAACAGTGTAACTCATTGTCGTTTGAATTGTGATTGTGTGTAGCATGCATCACTTTGATCTAATAATTGATCTCAGAATATAGTTTAATATGTTTGTATCTCATAATATAGATAGATAGATAGATAGATAGATAGATAGATAGATAGATAGATAGATAGATAGATAGATAGATAGATAGATAGATAGATAGATAGATAGACACAAAATCCGGCATAAAACAAGAACACCATTAGGTAGTTTTATTAATGATAAACAATCTTTACAACATTGACACCAGAACAAACATGTGATTTCAATCAGCACTTTAACTAGGTTTGAGGCACTTGAAAGGGAATCTGGAGGTAAATCTGAAAACAAATTCAAAATAAGATTACCTAAAGAATAACTTTTTTCCTAAATCCTCATTGGTCATTTTTCACTGTTAAGTCGTGTGTAAAGCCCTGCAGTACTGCATAGTGAATCCTTGCTCTGAAAGTAAGAGAGGTCTCTGATCATGCCCGGGAAGGAATAGGAGTCCAAGGGTGGACGTAGTGGAAACACCGGCATCAGTCCAGATGTCATGTATGGTGACATAAAACCTGCCATACCACCGTTAGCAGAGGAGTAGGCCAGCCGTAAGGGGCCGACACCGAGACGGGGGTTAAGCCCGTACAGACTGCTTGTCGGAGGTGGCATGTGGAGCGGGGAGAAGGCAGATTTGTTGCCCAGACCACCAAGTGCTCCGGGCAATCCAACAGAATGCCTGAGCGCGTTGGGTTGGTTAGACAGAGACAAGCTATCAGAGTCAATTTTGTTCTCTTTGGAGCTAAGCACCAGTTCAATGGTTCTGACAATGTCCCCTTTGCACGTTCTGACCATAGACTCCAGGGTGTCCCGTTTCTGATGAGGGAAGATCTTGGCCATTATGTCAGTGGGGTCCCGGTTCGGGGTCCGGTAGTCCTTCGGTTTCTCCGACTCGCTGCCGGACTCCGGATCCGAGGAGGACAGAGACCTTTCTGGGCTCTCGATGTGGTCTGAGCGCTGGTCAAACACTGGGGATGAACTTGCGCTGCCCTCAGTGAATGAAGTGGTGTTGTCCTTGTTTGGAGACAGGTCGTTCTTGTCTGTTGGAGAGGGCAGCCGAGAGGTGTGGGGTGCAAAGAGGGGTCGGCCCATAAATCCGTTATAAAAGTTGTACTTGCTCAGTTTGTCATCTGAAATGTGAACAAAAGAAAACACATGGTTTCAAACGAGATGTGCACGATTGTGTGAGTAAACAATACAGTGTTTAAAAGTACACGCGCCCGTAGGCCTATATAGGCTGTCATACTTTGAGGTTATTAATGAAACACAACTAAACAAACATATAACTCTGAATTTACTATAATTATTACTCTCTGAGCTAAACATTGTATTCAATATTTACCATCTTGTTGGCTCTCTGCTCCAAAAACATCAAAACTGGGAGCTGTCGCGGTGTCCCCGTTAGCCGCTGGCACCCCGGGGCCCAGGGGTGACGCCTGAGGGATCCCTGTTTCCCCAACCATCCCCGAGCCGGGGTACATGAGCCGAAGCTCCCGGGTCTCGCTTTCCTCCTGCGCCTGCTGCCTCCTCAGTGCCACCTGCGCAGCCATCACGCGCTGCCTCTCCGCTATCAGGGTGCACTTTGCGCACACGCAGTCTCTCCAGCGACAGAAGCGCTTGTGGCCCTTCAGCGCGGACACCACGCCGTGGTTTCTGCATCTGGCGCACTTCGGAGTGCGCGGGTATCCCCTCTCCAGAGCGGGATTACAAGCGCGGAGGAAGAGAGACGGAGGACGCAGGAGGGAAGGAGGCACGTGCAAGCCGCCGAGAGGATTGTGTGCGGCCATCGGTGGCATCCTGCTGTCCATCGCCGGAGAAGTTGCGAACACGGAGTCTTTAAGTCCAACACAAGTGGACTCAGTCTCGTGATGTGGCCTTCTCTGAGCGACTCTCTCCACTGCCACTGGCACCCAGAAACAACACGCCTTAAGTGCCCGCTCCCCAGGTGGTTTGACGTGTAACACAACACCCTCGTCACACCCCTTTCCGCTCAAGCCTCTTAACAGCCTACCCTAGTATATGTATTTGCATGTAGTGGACTAATCTGATGGAGCTGAGCCTAAATGCAGGCCAACCATGACCAGACGTTGTACATCTCTGAGAATGTCATCTGCAGGAATGATATTGATATTTACATTGAAGTTTTCATTGCTTTAATAATTAATTATGTTTTATTACGAATTGACAGTCAACATGAGATTTCTTTGGTGATGCCGGTGTGTAAACAGAAAGTATAAAATAAAAAACATAAATATGTTGCCTCAGGTCAGCAAGATACAATGAGCCCCTTTGGTCACGCTACTGAGCATTGAATATTCACTAGGATGATTTTAACACAACAATGGCCCTAATGGACACAAAGGCAACAAGTAATTATCTACCTGGTTATTCTGTTCAACAAATTACCTTGACAAAAGACCCATCTGTCAACAAACACGATTGGTGGATCACTAATCACACCTTGTCACATGTTTCATTCATATCTCTCCGTTCAGACAGGATTCAGTTACACGCAGCAGATTGCCTTACCGTTATTACGTGGTAAACAACTTGAGCATAATTGTCACAAACACAGTGGCAGTCACCAAGGGAAACGCAAACCTCAAACACTGCTCACTCCTGCATGTGCACACATGCACTTCCTCAACTTTTTTTTATTACGTCTTCCTTATTCACCGCAAATGTGAGCAGCTTGACTGAGATGGCACACTAAAATGGTCACTAAAATGTTAATAATGGTTGTATCCCTTCGCTATTATACCTACTAATCATCTGCAGATGTAGGAGTGAGACATCAGGGGCTTCTCTGCGTCTCCCTGTAGCTCTGACTCCACTAAACTCCCTTTGAATAATGGATGTGGGTTAAAGAGGCGGCGGATGGAAGCATTCAACCCCCTTGTGGCGTTTTACCTCGATAATGATTCCCTGAAGGGCATCTTGGAGGAAGGTCTGCTCCTGCAGAGGCCAGGACAATTGCTTACAGTCTAATACACAATGATTTAATGCAGTCATAGCTAGTATTAGTCATTGATATAACTACTTACCACACATACAGACTGGTGAGAGTGTTGTAACTTGATAAAAAGACATTTACTGCTTTTGAGAGTGACACATAGTATTTTTTTTCTCTTCCTCTTCCTCACATGGATCCGTCTGTCTTCAGGTGACGGGTCTTATCAGCAGCATACCTGCTCACACTCATGCCTGTGTGCATGCGCGAAGAGCAACCACATAATATTGTGCGAAAACACGAGATCTGTACGTGTGTCCGGGAATTTGTCGTAACAAAAGCATCCCGATAATAACGAAGGTTTTGGGAGAAGCGACTCTGCTATTTGCAGAAAGATGTTCTTCCAGTTAAAGGGTGGATAGGGGTTGGTATACCGACTCACTACAGCCGTGCAGGACATGAAGAGGATTTTAAATGCATCCATCAACACAGAAGGACTAAAAACATAAATGCATGCCAGTGATGCAGATGCTGTGTGGACGCACATGCAGCTTTTTATCAATTCATCCACTGTGAAGTTGAACTCGAGGTTTGGATTTGTCGCTTGCGAGTTTATCCAGGAACATTAAGACGCTCTCACCTTTATACGGTCCTGTGACAGCTGGTTCTTGCAGGACGGCTGGCGGGAAGCAGCGCGCCGTTAACAAGCCAGCGTGAACGTGTGCGTCACTATATAGTGAGCTTTGGGAAAGGCTCTGCTTCAGTTTTATTTATAATTACCCTGAGGAGGGAAATAGAACAAAAACAGCTGTTTCGGAAAGGCATTTATAAATTGGATTATGGATAAAAGCTGTAGTGTTATATTTACTCATTCACTGCCTCTTCTGTTCGTCGGCATGTGGATCATAGGATTACGACAAGGCCGAGCCAGGATGGTTGTTTGAAGGGTCTTCAAACCAGATCAGTCTCACCTCCAGACTCAATTAGTCAATTATAATCTAGCGCACAAAACAACTATACACTGCAATTACCTCTACGATATAGAAAACACCATACGTCCAATTCCAGGAATCGTCCGTCATTCTGGTCTGAATTCTTCCAACCTCACCCACACAGAATGAGGGATTAGCAGGGAGAGGTGCAGTTAGGCTAGAAAAGTCCAGACAGTGTCTTAATTGTGTTCTTAACAGATCTGCTCATGTCAGATATGGTGTTTCATCACAGCAATGTGCCTCCGAGGACAGGGCTTTATCAGTACAGCTTCTTATCTGACGCAAGGTGGCTGCTAATCTACTCACACATCTCACAAAACCTGATTATGTCTCCCACTGTCAGAGAGATGGAGAGGCGGAGGGAGGGAGGTGGAGAGGTGGAGAGGGAGGGCAGAGGAGCAGAAGCCCATCATTAAACAGCACATTATTACATCTGGACTTCTATCTTTTACAGTGTCACATATTGTCATATTGTGACTCTAAATGAAATCCCTGCCCTGCATCGTCAGGTCAAAGATCAGATCGTGTTACTGTTGCCAACTCTGAGTCACCGACAGAAGAGTCCTCATGTGAACCGACTTCGACATGGAAACAGTTCAACGCCTTAAGTTTCAAGACGGCGGCATTGTTTCTGAAAGCGCAGCACTCGAGTTACAAACAAATCCTCCTCTCTTTCGGCATTTAAAAGGTCTTGACCCCGTGTGTTTACTTTGTCATCTGTCACTTCACACCCTTGTCGTTTAAGTGCCACACAGTAGCCTCCACTTCACGGCTGATGGCTGAATGGCCACCAGTGAAGGCTGTCGGGTTGGTCAGATTTCCGCGGTGTTCAAAAGATTCAATCACTTGAATTTAACTTTATATCAGTGCACGTCTTAAAGTCCTAAAGCAGCATGTGAGATTATTTAGTGCGTCCGTAACCTTAGTGTCACAAATCCTCGCTTGGTCACGTGACGTTAATACAACAATAGAGCTAAAAGAAGCTACTTTGAATGCACCATCTTCTCATTGTGGTCTCGCTTACTTTACTTTACTTTACAACTGACCTGTCCTTTTTCTGTTCCTCTTTAAGGAAAATCTGTAAAGATAAGATTGTCTTGTTATTACAACCGACGCAGAGAAGAAAGGAAGCATCCGTACTGCACACACACACACACACACACCTGTGTGTTTGAATGCACGGTACAATAGATCCTGCCTCCTATTCCTTGCCTCTCTATCTTCGGCCATCTCCTTCTCTCCTATTCAGTATTCCTGCATTTACTCTTTTTCCCTCCCCTCCCACCTTTATTGGTGGTCCGAGTCTGGTAGGTATCCATCAGGGCCCCTCACTTAGCCCGGCAACGCCTCAGTGCCCGGGAACAATGGTGGCCCAAAGACAGCCAAGTTCGCTCATGAGCATGGATGTGTGTGTGTGTGTGTGTGTGTGTGTGTGTGTGTGTGTGTGTGTGTGTGTGTGTGTGTGTGTGTGTGTGTGTGTGTGTGTGTGTTTGTGTGGGTGTGGGTGGGATGTGAGTGCACTCATGTGTACCTGTGCTAATCATGCATATGACATCTGCATCAACACGGTGCATCTATAAGGAGATGCAGGTTCACTTTTACATACTGGCACACTCTGTGTGCTTGTGCGTGTGTGTGTGTGTGTGTGTGTGTGTGTGTGTGTGTGTGTGTGTGTGTGTGTGTGTGTGTGCGTCTGCATTTAAGTGCTTGTCGGTAGGGCACATTAGTTCCTTGAAAGGTTCTGGTCAGGTGCCAATGAATGCAACCTTCACTGTCTAAACAGGTTGAGATTTAACCCCCGAGAGTTTGTCGTTCTGCGCTCGCTCCGGCAATTCTCTCTATTTGTTTCCTGTCAAAGACGTTTCTTTATTTAACGATACACTTACAAGGAGATCTGTGCAGCTTAACGATGCATAACTGAGTGGCAGATGAGCTCAACCCTGTGTGAAGGATTTAAAGAATCAGGTTTCTAAGGGGTAGGGTGTGCTTTTTTCTGTCAGCAAAATGTGTCACTTGACAGACGTTGACAAGGAAATGGATGAACGTGGGAAAGAAGTCTCCGTTGGTACTTTCCAAATATGAATATGAACTTTACTGCATGTATGATTAAGTGTATGATTATCTTGCATATTGACGTAGGTTTACAAATAGGTTTTGGCTTGTATAGGCCCAATATAGGGGAGCATCGAGCTCTCCTCATAGACAAATAAGCAAACAATTGGACCTCCAAAGCGGCGCTTAAAGGGTCTCGAGTGAAAGGACCTGTCGACATCTTATTGGCAACGGATTCTGGTCAATTTCTGTTTGCTGAAAAGATTTACTCCAGCGGTGAGGATCCTCAAATGTCCTAAGGAGCAGATGAAGAGGCTGTAAAAGATAATCCCCCGAGCTCACTAAATCTGCTGTTAGAGTGACGTTAGAATGTATCCTGAGATCATGATTCACTCTGGTGCCCCGGTTTTGTTCTATAGCCGTTAAATGCTCCACCATCTATCGGAGCGGTGGTACGGTGGAAGTTAAACACAGAACTAAACAGCTGCAGGAAAGTGAGTGAAGATGTGGTAAAGATGTGGGCCCTCAAAACAAAAACAATGAGCGAGAAGACTCTAAAAGGTGAAAACACGACGCTGACGAGAACTGCATGACGGGATGATTGTTCACTGTGAACAATCCCTTTCACTTTTAAAGTATTTTGATTCATTGTTAATGTAATAATGATCATATCAGCTTTTAGAAGACAAAAAACGTTAACAGCAAACTTGAAGTACAAATGTGTTGTTATTCTAGTGATTCACTTTTGCAATACCAGGTCCCAGTAAAACAATGTTTAACGTGTCCAGATGGCAACGAGCGCAGCTGAGGCATTAAGAAGGAGGTGAGCGGCGCTATCAGATGAACCGCGAGCACGGCGAGAGCCATCGGGGCTGTGCATCTCTGCCAGGGTGTTATGGGAAAATATTCTCGTCATTCAGTTACAGACAATAACAGAAAGAAATTGTTCAACATTGTCTCCGATAGCAACTCGCATCGACAAACAGATCCGATGCGAGTGGCTGCAGAGATTAGAGGGAACACGAAACCGTCAGAGGAAGCTGAACAGAAGTTTGTGTGCATGAAGTTTTGTTTAAAATCAATTGTCCTCGTTTGAATCCAATCATATAATGTGCATGTGTGATTGGAATATTCATGTACACAACATTAATCATTCGTGGAATAACGTTTTCCGTGCCCCCCCCCCCCCCCAGAATAATGAGTCGAGATAAATCTGTTACAGTTGAACTGAAGGATCACAATAACTTTAATATTTAGATTTCAGGTTATTTATTTGTCGTGTATTAACGTAACATTTTAGAATAGAAGAATAGAATAGAATAGAAATATACTTTATTAATCCCCAAGGGGAAATTTGTTGACAACAGTAGCAGCACCGATAAAACTAAACACAATAAAATATAAGTATAAGAAAGAAAGAAAGTGACTGTGCATAAAGTAAAGTGTGCAAAGTGAAATATAAAATACAAAATAAAATAAAATATATATGTATATATACACAACACATAAGTAATACAGCACTGTAAAATTAAATATATATATATAGATAGTGTGCAAAATAAAAATAAAATGTTTACCACAGTACAGATGACTCTGCAATCAGTCAAAAGGAGGCGTAGAAAAGCACATATGCTGGCATCTAAAAGGCGATTCAACAAATATGATATTACATTTATAATCTGCCAACAAAGACCAACATTTAAAGAAAAAAACTACTTTAAAAATGCTGTGTTTGTCAAAGAGTTACGTAAAGCGAAATGAGAGCCCAATGATTTCAGCAAGAGGTGGAAAATATGACATTGGATAAAAAAGTCATTACAAATGTATCATCACCAATTCCTCACGACACCGTCAATGGAGCCGCTCAGGGTCGGGTTATTCACAATAGCGAGCGACAAAATGTAGAATATTGTTCTGAGGTGAACAAATGAATCAAGATGAGTCAAAAAAGGAGAATTAAATGAGAGAATCTTAAAAGAGCAACGTTCAGATCATTACAAGCAGCCTGCCACTCATGTATTTATAGCATTTCACTCCTCAGATATCAAACAGGTACAAATCAAGACACAAAACAAAAAAAGGGATTCACTATTTGCTTGTCCAAGTTGTATCCCTGGCCGTGAGGAAGGCTCTGAAGCAGCATTTAGACACTCGCTCTCCTTCATATCCACATCTATGGACTTTATTATTGTAATATTTTAACTGATGTTGCTGAAGTTGATAGTTGGGGATCAATCAGACGATCAGTGGGGAAATGAAACACGTTCATTAATCTTCTGATATATGTTGATAATTATGGCTGAACTTACATTTAACAAAACACTTCAAACTATAAATTTCTATTTGTGTTCTTTTAGAACTGAATTTAATGTTGCATTATTGTTCATGGAATCACGTAAAGCTGTAAATCTGGATTTGGAGTCAGATTACCAATGTTCCCATTTGGTAGTGTTGGCAACGCAGCCCAGCGACGTGCGTCTACAGGGACCGACACCTGGTTCAGGTTCAAAGCCACAGCCAGTCGGGTACAGAGACAGAGGAACAGATAACAATACACACTGCAGTCTATTCACAACGATGGACTGCAGAATGCTGGCTGCATGCAGATTCTACTCAGATAAAGGACAAATAGAAAATAATGTGCTGACCACAGGTGTGAACAAAGCCCCATTTTCAAAAACATTTACAAATGGGGGACGCATTGGATCTTTTAGGGGACTTTTTTTGAAGATCGTGCTCACACATCTACAAAACCCCAGATAAATGGTATCTTTTATCAGTTTGGATGTTGGATAATTGTACAAGTGGAGTCCCAAACATCAATGCGGGCTTTAGACTTTAAGAACTGCAACCTTAAGTTCACAGACTTCAGGGGAGTTATCTGATCACGACGCCTCGAATCGCAAACAACGCTTATCGTCTTCTCGAAGCTCGAAAGAGTGTGAGAAAGTAGTCCGCCTTGTTTGAAGCCATGCAAACTGTTTACAAACTTTAGAACGCTTTGATAATTTGAACTTCTGTCGGGAAGTGTACAAAGTCGATTGCTTCGTAAAACTCGGTACATTTAAACTAACCGTGAGAATCGGTGTACATATTCCAAGTTTTTCCTTCCTGACGAAGTGAAATCATGAGCGGCGGGGACTCAAATGAGGAATCACTGATGGCACGAGGGTGATGGGGATCTTCAATGTGCAACAGAGAGGATTGAAACACAAGGTTTTCATCCTTCCCCGTGGTTCTACCAAAATACGTCTACGTATCAGGGCTTAGTTTGATGATAACATGAAGAATAATCATTATATCTATATTCATGCTGGCACACCATTCCCCATATTGACACTTTTATTTCTAAGTCATGCTTAGTCTCTGTGGACAATGGAAAATATTTTGGGGTTTTCTGGTCCGACTTCCTTGTCTATTGTGCCATTCATTGTTTACAATCTGATTGTTTCCCGAGTAGCAAGTTAACAATCAGCTGTTGTCACCAGACAATAGCCGATGCATTTTGGCCAACGCGTTCCGCCTATTTCACAAATCTTTTGCATTTTAGAGTCTTGTTACTATTATTAGAATTTAGTGTATTTATTTTTACTTATTCAACCCCCATCACTTTAAATAATACACATTTGGTTTTAGAGAAATGGAACGCGGCCAATCAGCATGCACAGTGAGGACGTTGATACAGAGCGCTTCTGCAAAACATTGATTGACAATATATTTAAAATGTTTTCACTAAAAGGTCCACTTTTGACATGACTAATGTTTTAATATTTTAATGTTTAAATTTACGAGTTTCCGAAGTGTTTTTTGAATTGTTGTTACCAATTATTAGCTTTTTTCTTGTATATTTCTTATGATTACATAATTTAAAGCACTTAGTATAATTGAGGCAAAGAACATAATCTGTGTTTTTTATATACAAATGTAGTTTACTTTTTCAATATTTAACCAAAAGTGCAACTTATCCCGTTATAAGCGATGAATCTAAATCTAAGAACAGTCAGGGCACAGAACCAATGTCACATGTCCACAATCGACCCCAACCTCCTACCCATGACTCGGCAGTTTAAGACTGTAATCTAGAATCTATGTAGCGATCATCTTCCCTCCATATCCTGTATTTGAAGAGACATTTACTGGTAGGCTTTCAAACCAGTTGCATATCACAAAACACGCCCGTCCCTCTTCCTCGACGAGACCGGCGCAGGGTCACAGCACGGTCAGACGTGATGTTCGGAGGGCTTCTCATTTTGGGATCAGGGCTTAATGAGGACAAGAAAACAACCTGCTGGTGAGAACAAGGGGGACGGCCCCAGAGACGAGGCGGACGAGGACACAAAGGAGAGCTTAGAGGACCTCTGATGTCCGCCCAGCTCCAGCAGAGGGGCTCATTGAAACTAAAGTGCCTCCGCTGAGTTGCTTTTATCTCCTTCTTGTCAGGCCTGTTCCTCTCCTATAATAATGAGCCCTTTGACAACTGATTAACTTCATAGTGGCTTTTATTTTTTTTGTTTCTGAACAAGTGTTTTCTTTTAATGCCGGGCCTCGCTACGTCACCTTTTAGGGAGCTTTTTTTGTCTATGAATACCTGAGTGCGAGCGTTGATTAAAGTTAATTCAATTGAGGAACGTTGTGATTAAATTGAGCACATGATTCTAGCTGGATGTCAAGATCCATTCTTTAAGGTCGTTAAGATGATTTGACAATGAAAAAAATGTAATATAAACTCAAGCCTCACTTAATCCAGAGCTTCATCAGTGGATGGACTTTACTCTGATTTGATTTTAGTTGAAAAATGAAAGAAAAACAAAAATTCTGTCTCAGGAATATGGTTGAAAGCTCTGAAAAAAAACTGTAAGTAGGAATTTTCTTTCTTTTAGCTTTTACTACATATCCTCACACTTTTGTCATCATGTGTGTAGTTTGAATTATGAAATACCAGCTTAGCTAATACCACGGGTAGAATGATTATAATTAGCCTTTAGCCCGTTAAGCTAATAAGCTGATGCATGTTTCCTCTTTTCCCTTTGAATAGGACGTTTTCATCCTGAAATTGACAAATGTGTGTCCCTTTCCATTCAGCATGGCTTTGATCCTCTCAGATAGGCAGGGGGGTACAATGGTCCCCTGGGGGAGGGCCGCCCCCCGATGGGAGAATTGTTTTTACCCCAGCTGTGATTTGCTTGTGCTGCAACATCTAATTCCGAATACTATTTTGTCAAATCAATGGCTGGACTTTGCCTTATTAAGGCCGGTCTGGTTTCCTATACCAAGCAGGGTGCTTCAACCCCCCGATGAGGGAGGCACGCTGAGGCCGCCCCTCACAACAAAACAACACACCACTCCACAACAGCATGATACTTCCTCGACCAGCAAATGAGATGAAAGCTTTAAACCATGAAAATAGTGGTTTGAAAAGCTTCTGAAGACCCGCTACCCTGCCAGCGCGGGATAAAGATGGGCTGTCCAGCCGCCACAAAAGACCAACACAACAGGGAAAGACATCAAAGCGTGATTTTGTCAAAAACTAGTTTAAGAGGGTTCCTACTGAGAAAAACGCAGGTGAATTTCTAGGTAATCGCACATTGCTGTTAAACGTTACACTTGTTGTTGTTGTTTCTTTTTCCATCCAGTGACACCTTTCATTAAAGTGATAGACAAACTGTCCCCTCAGACAATGACAGCAACTTTAAATGCAACTTTCAGTTTGCCTAGAATTAAAATATATGTGTGTGTGTTTACAATATGAAGTATTTAACCCTCCTGTTACCTGTCAATTTGACCCCATTCAACATTTGAGGTCTCTAATAAAAAAGGATTGGCATAATTATTTTAGCTTTATATTTCATAACTTTTCCTAGTTTTTGGGGACAACTGGGAAAACATAAAATTCACATGATATGTTTTCAGTGTCCTGAACCATACTTGTACTCATCGGAGTTCTATGGGGTCAATTTGACCCCAGGCTGTTTTTCACTGTGTAAAACATATAAATATCAACTTTTTTATTTATTTAAAGGGCTATTTAGGTAGTCAACAAAAAAACAAAAAGTACCTGCCTTAATTCTAATCATTTTCTGGAGGTTTTCAACTGCTGTGGTCAAAAAGGGTAAAATATGTTAGTAAATTTGAAGGTAACAGGCGGGTTAATATAGCATGAAGTACGGTACCACACATTTACATTCAGCCTTTAATTCATCTGATGAGGTTCTGCTTGTGTTTTACACCTGCAATACAGACTAATGTGATCCTGCCTCCAATGTGTGGCTAGGAATGAGGGGAGAACAGTCAGGTTGTTGTTCTCCGTCCACAGGTGGGTTCTCCTGACTGTGCAATATGATCACGCTTTGATCCAAGGGAAACAGGCTCAGGTTAATAAGGTGTGACGCTCTTGAAACAAGGACCTTTATGTGGGGCTTTGAGTGAACAGCGCTCCCAAAAGAATTTAAAAAAATCATTGTGTCATTGAATAGCAATATGTGCATGAATAAAAATATATTACATCCTATTAAAAAAACATTTTTTTGTTTAGCGTGCTCTTAACAAGAGTTTTCTTTTAATGCCGGGCCTCGCTACGTCAGCTTTTAGGGAGCATTTCTTCTATGAATACCTGAGTGCAAGGATGGATTAAACTTTATTAAAGAAAGTTGTGATTAAATTGACCACATGATTCTAGCTGGATGTCAACAGACAGGGGCACAGAAAAATAAAGTAAACCATCTTTTCTAAATGGTTAGGAAATGATTGCAATGACAAAATGTCGAGAGCATACAATAAAGTAACCCACGACTCTTTTAATGCCAAGTCAACACGTTTATAAACCTCTGTTTTTCGATACACAGACAGTGTTGTGAACAGCTTTCTTGGTGCAACTTTTTAATTTGGGAATCTAAATTCCGAGCACAGAAACACAGATATGTGTTGGATATAAAAGTGAAGATGGCATCTTCACAATCTCCTTGTGAAACGCCAAAGCTCCCGGAGTAAACAGCCTCATAATCAGATGTTGCCATGCACATGCATGTTTGTGAAATGGGCCGCAGTGGAGTGTGAGTCAGGATGCAGCACGTTCCCCAGTTCAAGTAGTGTACTAAGGAGTGTCAGTAGGGAGATAACAATAAAACAATGCTTATCTTTAATCTAATACAACTAGAATAGAATCCACATCTACTTCAGCCTTACTTAACATGCACTGATTAGAGGTTACTGCGACTGCTCTGCAGCCGCATATTAGATATTCTGTATAGTTCAATTCAATCTGGAAGCATTGAGCTTTAAGCGTCCGCGTCCTCTGCGCCCTCAATCATCTTCTGAATAAATTCTGCTGAACACCGATGAACATTAATTGCCATCCGTCTCAATACGTGCGACGTCGTGACTTGACAGTAAGTGTACGAATGTGAGAATGCCATTCCTCTCAAGAGATCCCGATCTCATGAATAATTCACCGCCACGAGGATAACGATGGCAGATCAAACTTTGTGTGAATAATTGCGAGCCGGCTCATCAGCATTAGGAGTGCGTGCTGAGTGAATCTTGTTTGTTTTCCGGATCAAAAGGATGCCCCTGGACAATGAGAATAAAAACAGGCAAATCTCTCACTACCACTTTGTTGTATTTCTTTAGTTTGTGTTCGGGCATATCCAGGCAACAATCGACTCATTGTGAGCAGATCCGGAAAACGTGAGTAAGTTTGTTCCACATTTTGTATTATCTGTGGGCGAGTTTTAATTCACACTCCCAGCTCCCAGCATGCCTGTATTCCTTCCACCTGACCGTGCTCTTTCGTGTGCCCTGTGTGCCTGTGTGAGCGTATATTGGCCCGGGCGTCCATTCAGGGGCTCCATTTTCTAGGTGATTGACTCTGAAAAAACTTAGGTCGTAATCCCCGAATGTTTCCTCTGTGTTTGAGGGAGGGTCTGCTTTTGTCGAGAGCCCCGGGAGGCCAGCCCGGTTGTATGTCTGTCCTGCTGGGCGTTAAGAGTGGTGGGAGGAGCAGGAATTCAACAGGTGGAGGAGGGCTACCTCAGGAGCAGAGTGGGCCCGATCCGCCTCAGCTGAGTCACGCTGTCGGCCTCACTACGAGGACACGGAGGATTCACACACATCTAAATAGGGATTATAAGATATTTAGTGCGACGCTTACGGTAGTTTACACTGAATGAAGGAGGAACAAGATGAATCTACAGAGTGTACAAGAGTGTTGGCAAAAGATGGAGAAATGTACAGAGCGTTCCTCCCCGCCACTTCATACTTCTATTTATTATTTTATAGTGACGATAAATCACTTTTCCCACCAAAACAAGACATTTTGTCTCCGTTAATCTTTATTGTAGTTCATCCTTGAGTGACTGGTCAACTTGTCAAGTCACGACTTTATCTCTGGACTGTGTCTTTTTCTTGTTGGCAACAACAATGACACAAAAAATAAATGCTCATTGATAATTCATGAAATTTAAGTTACTGGCAAAATCTAGTCAAAATGTAAGTTCCTCGTCGTCTTTAAGATAGGATATGCCTTTTAGTAAACATACGGTGCTCATGATGGTGTTTTATTTAAATTAATAGTGAAGTATTCCTAAAACAAGGGATAAGAACCAGGAGGAAAGTAACAAGGAATAGCTCTGCTCTGACAGGCGGCCCAAACGTGTAATCTACACAGCAAATAAATAATAATATGTAAAACAGCGTCTGAATGCGTCTCCTCAACGCGCTCCCTTCCCCTCCTCGTCGTGGTGGAAATGAGCAATGCCGTGAGCGATGGCAGCGACTCCATCGGGCTTCATGGCGATTGGCTGCAGATAAGGACCCCCACCCACATTAGCACCGGGGTAATTATTTGGATTTGTACGAGCAGGTGGTGATGGAAGGTACCTCCGGATAAACATCAGGGGCCGTGAGACACACCGACACGAGGCCCTGCGCCGCTCACCGGGAGCCCCCATACCCATGTCATTACCCTCTGCATGTTGTGGATAGCTATACAGGCTAATGGGCCGGGGGAGATACTGCACCCTGCTCTGGGTTACAGCGTGTTTCTATTTGATTTTTTATTTAACCTTTATTTAGCCAGGCGAGACAGATTAAGAACAAATTATTTTGTACAGCTGTGGCCTGACAAGAGGCAAAACCTCTTGAGGGAAAGGAGACATGAATAAATAACGAATAAACACGGTTAAAAATAAATAAATAAACACAGTTAAAAGGTGCCAAAGAGAGGAGGAACCGACATGCTAACAATGTGAGAAACAGCTGCATTTGTTCTTTGACAAGTCCGTGATCATGGCTTTAAAGGCCGACTTAGAGACATAGCACTGTAGTTACCGCACGTGTACCGACATTAAATAAGGTGGTTTCTGTCAAGAGTTGATGGAAGGAAAGGGGGAAGTTTAACCTGCAGTGGGCAGACGGAGCGTGTTCAACAGGGGTCACGACTGAGAGCACAGATGTGTTGAAGTTAGAGAGTGACTCCACGTGTTTCAGTGTCTGATAACGATGGTGATGATGTGCATTTGTTCGGGAGCTTCAGAGATCCTGCAGGGATTGTTCCCTTCGGATGGAGGGCGATAGCTGTCTCCAGCCGCTACGCTAAGCTAAGCTATCCATCGACTGTAGTTTCACATTTAACGGACAGAAAGGACAGTGGTATCTATCCATCATCAAACTGTGAAGTATTTCCCAAAATGAATCCATCAACTTTCAATCAAAAACAAATGGGTTGCAGGGACATGTTTGTAGATGTTGTACATTGGTGATAAATCCTTTGCACCTTAATCATATCATCTCTCTCTCTCTCTCTCTCTCTCTCTCTCTCTCTCTCTCTCTCTCTCTCTCCCTACTTTTCACACTGTTAATCAGATTGTCCTGACGCTCTGCTCCCCTGCATCATGCATAGTCGGGCACGGTGTTTTCCTGTGAGACATTCACCTCAGATCTAATCCCCTTAAGCTCTCCACTCCACGGGACTAATGGGAGGTGGCGGGCAGTTTGGATGAGTTATAACGGAAAGATGATGATTGTGTGATGCAATGTTGAACAAAGGTCAAGGGAGCATGTCGGAAAAAAATTCCAAAGAAACATCACGTTTCTCGTATTCCGATGAAAATATATATCGACCTCTGCAGACGTCATAAAATGCTCAAAATGCCAACAAATTATACTGAGAGAATATCGGGAAAAAAAAGAAAATTACCAGAATAAACCCAACAAATATTGGAGAATAGTTTTATCTTTATGGCTAAGAAAAAAGGAGAGCCTCAATTACCCAGGGAGGCATGGAAATTGCTCCTTCAGGGCACCAGTCCTCCGTCTTGCCTGCAGTCATTAATTAGATCTAATCAACACCGCAGGGAAAAGTTACTGTCAAGACTAATTAGCCAAAATGGAGCTTCTGTAATGGGAAACAAATGAACAACAACAGTTAACTGTAGCAGCCTGCTCCACGCTTTATGACTCATTCAGTCTCAGCGGGAGATTTCTTCTTTTTTTTGCAGCATCGTTCAGAATTATATTAGCACTTGATTACTGTTTTGAGGGAACGTCTGAATATTGGGCACATCGACGGGTCTTTGAAAAGACATTTCCAAATGTGTATTGTGTCGTAGTCAAAGGTATTATTGAATTGTCAACCCCTTTGGGCATGTGATCACACACACACACACACACACACCTCTGCCAGGTTGCCTATTGAAAGCACCATGCGGGCTTCCCTTCGACGGCAGGCCTCAGAGGTCATGAGAAACGTGGTCTTAATCCCCTCTCCGTCCCCACACTGCTTCTGAGAGTCAAGGCAGGGAGTAAAAAAAAAAAAAAAAAAGGAACCTTTGTTTCTCCCACAACGCCGCGAACAAAAGGGGTCGGGATTGGGAAAAGCGTACACGCACACCACCTGCAATTAAGAGCTTAGAGCTCGTCCTCTCGGCACAAAACCCTCCGCGACCCGAGCGGAGGAGAGGAAACGTCAAGATTAGGTGGGAAGTGCTACGAGGGTATTAGAAAAACTTGTGAGAAAGAAGACGTTTGTCACAGAATATTACTTACAGGATGCTGGAGGACAGTCACCTTACACCTCGCGGAAGAGTAATTGTGGAGGATTTGATAACTAGTGGCTATTGATGACGATTAAGCACTTTAACAACCTGGGTTGGAGGTTTGCTCCACGGTCACACAGATGAAGAACAAGCCCCTGTTTGTTTGCCCATATGTCGGATTGAGTCACCGCGATTAGACATCTGCTGAGGAAAAGAAGGTGTTAAGCTGTGAGGAGAAGCACACACACACACACACACACACACATGAACACACACACTGATGGCCGTCAGCTGCAGGGAAACAATCCGTTCTGCAGGAGTCGGCCCGGTGACGTCGAGCAGAAAGTTCTCTCCGCCGAAAACATTTCACTCCCCTGAACTTTACTGAAAATGTCAACTTCATCAAAGCTAAATTGGGTCAAATGCACTGAGTGCAAATTAAAATCAGCCGAAGGAGATGAAATTATTGTAATTAACAGCTCTTCAATCAAGCTGGAGTGTTGGGATTATAGATTCATGTTTTACATTCATTGCTGAACTCCAGGGACCTTCTTTGGTGGTACAATATGAGTTCTTCCATCAGGACCGTTTATCCTCGGAAATACAAACACACGCGTGGACCTTTCGGAGAAAGTTTTGACGACGGTTGCGTAAACTTTTTCATCAGAACACAAAAGGAGGGCACACAGGATTATCTTTTCATTCCTGTTATTTCTTACCAAAAAGGATTTCTGTGTAGACTGAAACACACGATGCAATATGAAAATATATGTGAACGTAAGGGCGGTTTCTACATACAATATTCACAAGTATCTTGAAAAATCGTCAATTGTCCTTAAATGATTAATACTGTACATGGAAAATATATGATAATCCTTTTTTAAAGAAGAGTTGCAATAATTGGGGTGTTGTGTGATAAAATAAGTTTGGTGGATGTACATCACAAAGAGGACATCTGAAAAACTTGTTAGGAGATTTAAGTTATATTTTTGGACTGAGGAACACATTATTAATGTGCGTAAAGATCTAAAGTCAGCTGCAGATTTGGGAGAAAAAACATGCAAATCTTTTAAAAATATTTTCCTTTTTTCCTTTTAGAAACAACTTCCCCACCCTGCATGAAGAAGAAACATAACAAACGTATGCTATGATTGCAAGGTTTTAATTGTATTTTAAAATAAAGATGCATATGTATTGTCTAATGATGAAATAACTTAGAGGACTCTGAGGCTTTGGGAGACTTTTTTCATCTACGTAGTTAGATGCAGTGGCCCAGTGAGAAATACATCTCAATTATTTATATATTTTATTTCCTTATTAATGTCTTCCTTCATTCTAATATCTCGTAGACAGCCCTTGTTATTAACCTGCAACAAAGACATTGTGTCCAGAAGCAGAGGCAGCTCTGGATCACGAGGAAGCCATTTACAGACACACTGGACATCAGTACAAAACCCGTCCCTGCATCTCGTATGATGAGGCCAGTTGGTCTCCTCCAAGCGAAAGACGTAATACCCGCCGCTATTTGCTATATTAATCCGTCTGAAAATTGCCTTTTTTCATCTGTCATGTTGTTGCCGTGAAGCTCTGGTCCTCAAGGGCCTCCCTGGATGCTCAGTCGGGGCCCAGCGGTGGTGTGACACGATCATTTCATTCGCTGAGTTCATGTGCACAGGCCTGCCAGAGTTGTCTGAGTGATGGCGCTGCATGGCTGCCGGTCCCGGATCATTTATAAACCCACATGCCAGCCATGCTGGTATCCCCGGAGCAGCGGAGGTCCTGCGGTGGGTGGCGGCACCAGGCCCGGCGCAGCCTCTCGGATGTAGAGCGAAGAAAGACGTGTAATCCCCTGGAACGCATCGGCGCTGCAGGAAAACAAATATGGAAGGGGTGAACGAGAGCGATGGGGGAGAAGAAGCCATTACCAAGAAGAGAGCCAACAATTAAGACGCAGGCTTGACTTCTAAATGAATCTTTAAATGTATAAGTTTGACTATGTTGAGGAAATGTTACTTTCTGTATTCTTGTTGTTCTTAGTTTGTACTCTAGGTTGAAATGCACTTTGTAAGTCGCTTTGGATAAAAGCGTCTGCTAAATGACACGTGATAATAATAATAATAATAATAATGTAACATGTAATAATTAAATGAGACCATGCAGAACAGATGCACTGATAACCTTTTACATAAAGTTTATCCTGGTGAAATTAATGTCACTTCTCCCATCGTGGCGTTCTTCCAAAAGCTGAGGCTTTCCACGAAATGGGCCTACACACACACACACACACACACACACACACCTTGGCTTCCCAGTGTAAATGATTGCGTTTACACACGCAGGATTGAGAGTCCCTTGTGTGTCTGAGGGACGTATTACCACCGCTCACAGTCGGCCTCACGCTGGTGCTCACCAAAGTGCTTCAGGTCACTCTTTCCTAATTTGGATCAATTATCCCGTTTCTTCTCTCTGCCACAGTGTTCCTCATTCAGCATAACGCTCCGGCTATTTGTCAGGCCGTGTAACGTGCTCCCACTCTCTGCTGCCGGTGTACCCTGGTGTCAGGCTGGCTGAATGCACGCTTTCTCCACTGTCTGAGGCTCATTTGAAATTCAAATATTGCCTCATTGCCGAGCCTCAATAATATTGACTTCCACTTACTCTCCAGAGGCAGCAGGGATATATTTGGTACCGGATTGTTTTTTTTTCTTCTTATATTTATGCAACTGGGGCTTTTCTGGACTCAATTTAGATGCTGCAGGCAATGCTGAGTTTTATAAATCACCTTCAAATAACAGCCAGAACATAAGCAACATTTAAGATGAAATAGAAGTTTTCTCAACTATTTTAAAATAATACTTTTTGCTGATCGGCACACTTATTATACTTAGGATGAAAAGGCCTGGATATGTCAGTTTTACACTTTCTGCATTTGCACTTGAATCCCTAAACTGTGACCCCGGAAAGATTGAACTAAGATTTCAATATTTCTTAGTAGTTTCTGAATATTAGTGTCATAAAGAAGAAAGTGAAGTGGACTCGGCATCTGCGTCACGGCTCCACTAGATGGAGTCCTACATCCCTTTCTGAGGGTTTCTGATATCAACGTCAGGATATCAGCTCATAAAATGTTTCATTATCAATGTCCTCTCCGAGAGTTAGTGTTTCTGCTGTGACCGGAAACAGACAGTCATAATTGGACAATATTTAGATTTTAGTTAAGTATAGCTTGTATGGATGCGTTGTATTTTTATTCCTGTATTATTTTCTAAGAATAGTCTAACATTCATAAAGATGTCGTCCAGAATGAAAGAAATCAAGAGAGATTCGATGGATATTTCTGTTTGGCAAATTTGTATTCACAGAAATCTGGTTAACTCTGAACATCGTGGGGAAATATGGTTAATATGTTGAATTTACACAATAGCAAGTTTAATTGTTTGGTCTGCGTAATGAGAGGAATGCCTTAATTTCCAGAGCCTGAGGAGATTTCTATAAATGACGTGTTTAACAGTCCAAGACCTAACAAGATTGTAAGAAGCTCAAACCATCAAAAGTGTTGTGTTTTTGCATGAAGAATAACTTAAATGAGTTTCTTGATAATCTCCTTACAAAGAGCGAGTCCTAGAGGATGTCTGTGATGTCTGTGTGTGTGTGGGTATCCCCGTATGTTTCTCCCTGGTGATGATCATAATCTAAACACAGCACGACCTCACAGAATCCAAACGTCCAACTGAACAAATACAACGTTGTCACTAGCTTTTTATAGTGTTCATTTATTATCAAATTATTTTTCTCTTGACAAACTAAAAACATATTTTAGCAATTTATATTGTACTAAATCGAGCAGCTATCGTGTATCGTTGATTTTATATAACTGTTCAATTACTAATTCTTAATTCATTTTTATTTTTTATTTTTCATTAGATTTAGTTTAGTTTAGTTTTAGTTTTGATTTGTTTTTGTTTTGTGTATCCTCAATTAAGAGGTTGTTGGTCGGGGAGGGAGTTTGTCCATAAGAATGATACTGTTGACTTGAATGCTTGAGGGGGGGGAAAGAAAAATTCTAAATGTATCACAATTGCACTGTTTCTTTGTGTACTTGCCTTAAAATAAAAATATATATAAATAAATAAATGAACTAAATCATCAATCAGTGAGCCAGTATGCATATATGCAGACAGTGGTGTTTAGTAACTCGGTGCATTTAATAAAGTACTATACTAGTAAAAATGACCCTGCATCTTATTCTACTAAAGCTCAAGGGTTATTATAAGGTCGTCAGAATCAGAATCGTTTTATTGGCCGTGTACATGTGCACATAACAGATAACAGGATAAATATAAAAAAAGGCATTGAAGACAACAGAATAGCAACATGTATGTTCAATATAGAAACAGTGAAAATTAATTGGGAACATTAGTGCAGAAATAAAGTTTATTCAATATTATCATCCACGAATAAGATATTAAATATACTTATTTTGGAATCCAGGACTTTTTATTGAAAGAGGATTCCTTCTCGGTGAAGAAGGATCTCCTTTGCAGTTTTCAATGTTGTGAAATATGAGTTACTTTTAATACTTTTGCCATGTGATGCTGTTGACTGGTTAGTCCAATCTGCAGTGATCCATGCATCACATTTATAAGAAGAAGAAGAAAGAATCTGCGAGGGATAAATACAAAATATTCAGATGATTATCAATGAATGATTAGACTTCTGGTATTTGATGTTTTCCGTGGGGTCGCTTTACTTGTATGAACGTAGACATGTACTTATATTGTCAACTGGTACAGTGCCAGATGTGGTGTTAATAAGAGTAATTTAAACAACTTGTGCACACCATTGTGTACAACGATCATTAAGCTAATTATATTAATGAGTCATTAGTGAGATTATATGGAGCCACATCAGTATATGACATCGATGTGTAACATCGGCCCCAAAGACGCATAAATAAATCTCTACAGGCTGCAACATCATAAAGAACAGGGTGTCTCTTCTTCTGTTGATAAAAGCTGATATATAAATCAATAACTCTGTTTTAATCACGTTGATCTGGCTTCACAGAGACAGTCCACAGTGCACTGTGTGTCAGGGCAACTCGAGGAGAGTCAAGGTACGATCCGTCTTTATGGACCGCAGTAAATGGATTACGGGTTGGGAGACTCCTCCGCCCTAATCTGACTCTATCAATACTGTTTAATGACATGAACCGTCTCACAAATGTTGTAAAACACATCAATTATGTTATGTCATCATAATAGTAGAACGTTATCATGCTCACCCTTGTAGTCACATTTCAACACCACCGCTATTATTGCAATGCCCCCCCCCCATCCTCCAACCGTCTTCTATAAATGATATATGTATATATACATATATATTTTATTTTATATATTTATTTTATTTATTTTGTATTTTAGATTTCACTTGTATACTTTATGCAGTCACTTTTTCTTTCTTTCTTATATTTATATTTTATTCTTTCTTTCAATCATTTTATTTTACGTTTTTCCAAGTTACACCAGACAATCAAAAACAAATAAATAAAAAAATTACAAAACAACCAACAATCAGACAAATAAAAATTATATATATATATATATATATATATATATATATATATATATATATATATATATATAATTATTATTGTGTGTTTAGTTTATTGGTGCTACTGTGTCCACAAATTTCCCCTTGGGGATTAATAAAGTATATTTCTATTCTTCTTCTTCTTCTAAACAACATCCATCATGCTATGTGAGACAAACTACACTCTTTCATCTGTGGATCTTAGCTTTGCGTGCAGCATGCAAGAGAAATAGAAACGGTAGTAATGTGTATGTATGTATTTATGTATGTATGTATGAATGTATGTATGTATGTATGTATGTATGTACATACTTGATATCTCTGTGTCATCTACGCCGCCATATAAAGTCTTGAGATGACTGTGAGGGCGTGTGAACAATGTATTCAGTATTCTCTCAGTGTCCATATCCAGAAGTCCAGAGTACACAGACTTTTCCCTCAAGAATGCGGCGATGGAGCCTCATTGTCCAAGGGCACACGCTGAATGGCAACTATACTGTGGCGCTTTAAAGAGCAGCGTTGTTTTGTAACACTCTTAGTTCTCAAATTATAAAGTAACATTTAGCAAATTATGCTGGAGTTTGGATGTAATGTCTGACATCCCAGGCATCCGTTGGTTTCTTTTAATGTACAATCTAAAAAAATCTCAACAATGAGCGCAGTTGAAATGTATAGACGTTCATGAATGACTCTTTCCACTGATGAAGACAATCAATTTGGGTTTAAAGTACTCAGGCTTAGGGCAATAAGGAGTAAGGTCAGGGTAATAAGGGTTAGAGTCAGGGTAATAAGGGTTAGGGTTAGGGTAATACAGGTTAGGGTCAGGGTAATAAGATATGACTTACAAAATGAATGCAGACTTGAGGTTTAAAAAGGTGTCTTGCTTATTGATTTTCATTCCCTTAAAGATCCACTCAAAGTTCTACGAATGCTTATGGCGTAACAACATTTTCAAACACTGATGGTCCAACTCTCTATTCTGGACAAACGTGAAGTTTCCAGTCTTCTCTTCTCTGTCAGCGTGCCAGCTGAGGGGTCGGCGTCCAATAGAAAGTCCTCTGCGACTCATTTCCATGCCAGGCACAAACAGGGCCACAGAGAAAAGAATGAGGGACAGAAGGGGGCTCAGCTGGGGCCCTGCCATGGGGAGCGGTAGAAGCCCCCCCCCCCTTTGCAGAACAGTGCCGCAGTGTTTAACTCCGCTGGACTAACAAAGAGACGTTGCCCTCAAGTTATTTATCAGTGTATCCTCGAGGTCACGCAGCTATCTGCCCGACTTTGGGCACAGTCTGCAAAACGGCCACATCAGCAGACAGATAATCTGTGAGATAAAGAGGAGAATCCACCATGCCAGTTCAGGGAGGGGGGGGTGGGGTCGGGTGGGGTGTGGGTTGGGGGAGGGGGAGGGGGGAAGGGGGGTACATAAACGGAGGCCAACGGGCATTCGCAATCACACGGTCTGCTAGCGCTTCATCACGAGCCGCCTTGGACCCACAGAGAGCCTGCAGCCATGACGTTCAACGGAACCTGGAAGGTCGACCGCAGCGAAAACTACGACAAGTTCATGGAGCAGATGGGTGAGTGTGTGAGTGTGTGAGTGAGAGTGTGTGTGAGAGAGTGTGTGAGAGTGTGTGTGAGTGAATGGGCCACTGAAGTCATGCTGTACTTCAGCTGTGTTTTTATGCTAATCTCTGGCCGTGTCACGTGTCGCCGTATAGTTTGACGTTGCTGTGTGAGCGTAACACAGAGCGGTGAGGTGTTTACGGGGATCCCCACAACAACAACAGTAGCTAAATAAATATTTTTTAGGACAAGTCGGATGGACTTGGAAAGGGGACGAGTGAAAACCTCAAATATAAATTGTGTCTATGATTCAATTCCACTTAATTTCAGACATTTCGGATAAAATAATCCTCATTTCATCCCATATTTGAAAAGAATCCATCTTCATGTCCCGTTTTCCGTTTCAAGGCATTAATATCATGAAGCGTAAGCTGGCGGAGCACGACAACCTGAAGGTCACCATCGAGCAGACCGGGGACAAGTTCCACATCACGGAGTCCAGCACCTTCCGCACGAAAGACATCGACTTCACTCTGGGCGTCCAGTTCGACTACAGCCTGGCCGACGGCACCGAAGTCTCAGTGAGTGAAGTGAAGCGGTTCAGACGTTATTAAACCAACAGCAGCTGCTCCAGCTGTTTCAATGCAACAGGGGATGGTTTAATTCAGTATTTTTATTGTTATTATTAAGGCTCATAGGGAAAGCCAATGGAAAAGCTCCAGTAAATAATGATTCTTTAGTGGATCTATAGAGCTGGAATGAGGGATGAGCAAAAACTAAACACATGTGACTAATGGTTAATACAATATACATAAGAGGAGCATTAAAGAGCTTCTGTCACCAACTGTATATTTTCAACCAGGGGTCGTGGGAAATGGAGGGGGACGTGCTGAAGGGCAAATTCACCAGGAAGGACAACAGCAAGGTCCTGACCACGACGAGAGCTCTGGTGGGGGGAGAGTTCGTACAGGTGAGTGGAGCAACATGTATTCCATCAGTAATATGCAATATGATCATTTGTTTTGTTTACATCAGGTGATACGTCTCTCTTTCTTTCTTTTCTTTTCCCCCTCTGCAGACGTACAACTACGAGGGAGTGGATGCCAAGAGGATTTTCAAGAAGCAGTAACCTCGAGTCTCAAGATCACATCTTATTTTTTACATAGATCACACAGCTGTATTGCTGTTTCTAACGATAAGACATGGCTAGGTCATGTGTGTTCTACATCACATGTCTCACAAACATTTTACAGGGAACTTTAAGAGAGGAATAGTTTACCAAAGCATCCCAACGTCATTATCTAGTGGAATGAAACGGTAAAGTGTGTTTGAGTCAAAGAGATCCTTAAACTTCATTCAACTCTAGGTGGGCCGGCAGGTCAAGATAATCAGATTATCTGATGTATTCAGTGTGAGGGATGAAGACGACTAGAGGAGAGTATAACAGGGTAATAAGCATACGCTAATACAAACTAGGGGAAAACCTCCGTCACCATGTCACTGTGCCTGAGAGCATCTGAAGTGGCCAAACATTGTGGTATCTAGCCATGCAGATAGTTTGGGTTTCCATTTGCCAACATTTTTATATACTTGTCTCTGAGACTTTTACTGCTACAAAAGAGGGGGAGGGTTTTGTGTGTTCCTCCCTGCGTTGAAAGATGTCATTTGAACAATTCGACCGCAGCTTGTGTTTTCAGAAGCTGTCCCGGTTCCCGGTGATAATCCACACGGCACGTTGCCAACAGTCTCCAGAGGGACTACTTCATTGGTACAATGTCGTTCCGAGGAATGCTGCCCATGTGTGTGTGTGGCTTATCCGAGGCAACGGGCGCTTTGTTTCTGGAGATACGTGCTACTGTTGCCTTTAATGTGATTTACAACACCGTGACCAATGCCAAAGGACATTGCTCCATCGTCATGGTATTTGGGGTGAACAAATACATCTTAGACATGCATGAAGACCTCAAAATCTAGGCAGAAAAATACCCTAAATATCAACACGATTGAGATCATTGTTGCATACCCTTTAGTTGTTTCCATGGGGATGGACCACAGCCACTTAAACTTGACTTCACTGAGCTTTTTAACACTGCGATGAGAAACAATACAATAATGATCCCACATGTCATGTGTTAGTCACTTTGCACTAATGGTTCTTATATGTTGTTTCATGCTGTAACAATTAAACAATGTTCATGAATCGCTGGAGTCTTGGTGTGATTTTCATGTTTTTTAAAGAGTAGGATTTAGAGGCATCTAGTGGTGCAGTTTCAGACGCTACCATCTGAACACTCTGCTCACCCCTCCCTTTCCAAGGCCGAGGTAACGTGGCCCTCCAGCGCTATCTTTCAGGACCTTTGCACTGTATACTTCAGCGGTAACAGCATCCAGGGGTTTTGCACTCGGCAGCTCAGATTATCATCATTTTACAAGCGTGTCGGAGAACTATCATGGCCTTCAGGGAACGTAAACATGTAGAAGGCCCTCCCCAGAGCCTCGTATTCATGCTGTTGCAACATGGCGCTCTCCGTGAAGAGGAGCCGCTCCCTCTGTAGACATGAGGGCCTCATTCTGAGCGCATGGGAGCTCTTAGGTTAAGGTGATCACACACTAATAAAGACATAGTTATGAATATTATACACCATTTCTGCCAATAGGTCCCCCAAACTTCTACACACTGGCCCTTTAACGAATTAATTAATTACTGTTGCTTCAAAAATCTACAACAATAAAAGTCACCTTTGGTCAATTTAAATTATTACAATAAAATATCTTGTTTTGCGACTTTTTATGAGCATAATATAAGTTTATAATCACTGTCTTGATGAGGCTGACGTTGCCTCAGCATTTCAGAATCTGCTTTAAAGTCTGTCCTCCTGACTGCGGTCCACCGCATGATGACAGCGGGGTCTTGTGCTGTCATCCTTTGGCCCTTGGGTGCTCTGGAAATGAGGATTCCTCACATGATGAGGACGACGTACATGTTGTTGCTTTGCAATGGCGAGAGGAAAATAAAAGCACATGCACTGAGCATCTCTGACCACGAGAGGGCGACGTGCTTCTACTTTAACTTTTGAGTCGACCCACACCTCAGCACAGGACGGACAATTGTATACATTTAAATGTTTATTTTAAACTTTTGAGTAGTTTTAGGAGAGAAAATATACATAGGTAGTGCTTAATGGAGAGGCTTTGCTGCCTGGGTAAATTGTGTGATCCCAGAGGTTGGAGTAATACTTGATCTAAGGCTCCCCAAAAGTTGAAAAGCTGATCACAGAGTTCACCAGAGATGTGGGTGGATATCCTTTATTCTGTGTTGGGACATATTATTGGAGCCCATTCCTGTCACGATGAGAGAAAACAAGTAGATGAAAGTTTGTTAAAGAAAATCATGATTTTTACCTTCGCATTGAAAATGCAGAAGGTAATGTTTTGATCGCCGTGTATTTGTATGCGTGCGTGTTATTCGCATAAGTAAAAAAGTATTAAACCGAATCTCATGAAATTTGGTGGGATGATTGATTATTATCCGGGGACCATTTGATTAGATCTTGTCATCGATCGGGTCAAAGGTCAAGGTCAAGATCATGAAAAGCTCAAAATCTTCTTTTTACCATAGTAAATTGTTATCCAATTGGCATGAAACTAATGCCAAAATGTTCATAATTCAATGCTCAATCTTGTGATATGCGAAGGTATGCGCTCTACCGAGTGCCCATTCTAGTTATTAAATGAAACACAATGATAAGATACATATCAACATTTAAAATGTGCTTCTATATCACAATATGTAAGAGAATATTTCCCATCATCCACATTAGGAAACTGAGAACTGGTGTTTCAGTGCACTACGTGACACATGTCTTCACTACTTCGCCCTACTGTGTGTCTTTGTTGCTGGATTCATCAAAGCCATTGCACAATGTAAAATAGATCAGAAAATATCTTCCAAGAACAATTGATAACAACAGCGAGTAAAGGTGGCCTCCCTACAGACGCCCGTCTTCACAGCCAGAGATCACGTTGAGCATCGATCGATCCCCCCCCCACTGAGCCCTGAGTGGCACCCTCTTTCATGGAGGTATAAACCCACCACGCACAGGGCTAATCCGGTCGAGGCGGCTCTGCTTTGAACACCGGTTCACCCCTGAATCCACCGCGGGGAGTGAAGCCCTCTGAGACCCCTCAGAAGCTGAGCGGTTCGAGGCCTGTGAGTCTGTGAGTCTGCAGAGTGAAGACGGGCTGGCGGGTCTTCTTTATTTGTGTTTGGATCTGCAGTCCAAACACGACTTTAATGCTTTCTATTACAGCAATAGTTTCAACAAGATGGTACCTGTGTCCAGTTAATACCAGATGTGCTTTGGCAGAGACCCATCCATTTATTCTTTACACAATACATGTAGTATATACAGATGATTACTAACATCAGGATGTACATGTTCTTTTTACTCCACTATGTATTTTACAGTAGTTACCGTTACGTTTGCAAATTGGTGGAAAGTTACTCTGCACATTTCCTCATGTACTGTGCTTATGGAACATTTTATATAACCTCTACTCTCATGGTTTATTGTACATTGTGCTACTGCTACTTAGACTGTAATAAAGGATATACATACTTCTCTTAGCACTGATTGTAGGAACAGTCATAAACTGTAAACGAGTCTTGTAATGTGTTCTCATAACCACTAGGTGAGGCTGTGGAGTCCTTTATTTTCGGACTGAAAGGGCCTTTGGTTGTTCAATGATGTCATCCACAGTCACGTTATCATATGACCCACACCTTATTTATACAGGCAGCTACACACTGATCTCTGCTCAGATTAGTTAAACAATATCTGCCTATACTTATGCAAAGAGTCGATTGGAGCGACATGGAATCTGTGAGGACCGGGAAAGGAAAGTCGTGGAAGCGTTAACCCTAAGTGTTTTGATTGCTGTGAGACTGAGGGAGCAGGGGCCCACTCGAGGGAGATAGAAGCCGTGGATGAGAGAGGAGGAGGAGGAGGAGGAGGAGGAGGGGTAGGAGGAGGGAGGAAGGAAAATAGTGTCAGGTGGACGGAGAAAAGACTGAGAACGAGGGGAGCAGAGAGAGGACAAAAGGGCGAAAACACAACACTCCAAGCTGCTACCCCCCCCCTCCTCCTCCTCCTCCTCTTGCTGTAAAATCAAATTCACTGACTCACTCTGAAGTGTGCAGCTCATTTTAAAGTGTAACGATCGCAAAAAGACACCAACAGCTCGGTGGGGAAATCTTTCCGAGAAGACACGGCCCCCTTTTGGCCAATCGCTGTTGAGACAATGACTGAGCAGACCTTTGCAGAGACATGCCGGCTGCGGATTGATGAGTCACCAGTTAGTCATAACGGGATACTGTATCTGACCCTTTATTAAATGCCTTGGGCATTATGGAGGATTCATGCCGCTGGACATGTTCAAAAGCCACTTTTACCAAATGTGTGCATGCGGTTTATTATTATTGTTATGAGACGTATGGCGACGATGAATTGACAGTTAAACGTTATGTTTGAGAACAAATAACCAGACTTCACTGAGGTCAGTTCCTCATATGCAACTTTAAAAGATGATAGATCATGTGGAAAAGGTGGAAAAGATCGGGAGCGTTGTGATTGTTTCTCAGCTGGACGACGGTGAGCCCGAAAAGAGATAAAAACGTGTTTGACCTTTTGACGAGTTTCAGGTCACAGCTCTCACTTTGGTTACAACAGGGTCGGGTGGACTCACACTGTTTAAAATCTTCTCCAAGTCCACAAAACACACGTAGACTGGATGACCCCCGTGACCCCAACGGCCCTGCCAGGTAAAAAAGCTGCTGCCCTGTCCACGGCCCGGAGAACAAACCGCCCCGGGGAGACTGAGCAGTGGGATTTTAAAAAACGATATGAAAAGGGGAAATCATTAACGCCTTAAAGCTCCTCAGCATATGACGTAAACATGCAACAAAAGGTCACAGGGAGAGAGAGATTGCTTAAAACATATTGTTTTACCCAGAACATCACATGAATCATGGACGAATTGTGAATCTTCACTCTTCAGGTGTAACAGCAACGTCTGAGAGCACACGGCGTGCCCATTACGGGGAGCACTGGTCAATGTTTCACCGCGGTCAGCAAAGCACCACACGGGGAAATTTATACAAAATACATGCAGGACTCCATCGCTCAGTGCCAAGTTAAAAAACAGACACACTTCAGCAAGGACATTTGTCTGGCACGCTGCAGCTGGAAGACGGGACAGAAACACCTCTTTAATGGACTTGTCAGAATGGAGTAACACCATTACAAAGTGTTGCCAGTTGGGCGTATGCACGCAGATGAACGCCCCCCCCCCCCCACAGGAACTTTTATCCCCCACTTGTACCTCACCGTGCGTAACCCCTCCAGGCGGGGACGAGTGTGCGTCGTGCGCCGCCCGGTGTGACCGGGCAGACGGAGGAGAGGGCGGGGACGGCGGAGGCAGGAACTAGATTGGCTGTGGCCTCCGTCTCAGGAGTAGCCGGCTCCTGGGTCAGGCGGGCTATTCTTATAGAGGGCAGCGAGAGGGCTGCAGCTCCCCCGGTGCACAAACCACTTTATAGGATCGCACATCGTGTTTTGACGTGTGGGGGGAGGGGAGGGTGTTATCCAATGACAAGTGTGAGAGGCAGGCAGCTTTTTGCAGGTGGATTTCTTTCTGGGTACCAAAAAAAATGCAATTTCTCAGTGCAGTCAAAATCAAAGTATTTCATTATCTGAGAATATGGAGGGACAAGTCTGCCGAAAGGAATTTGTAGAAGAAAAAGAGGAATGTGTTAGTAAGTGAATCTTTAAATTACTTCTTATTTTTAGCTCACACTCTTTGCAATTGGACCACTGACTTGTTACAGATCGGAGGTTAAAGAATGATGCTGTTATTTTTAATGTTTACTCTTTGGGTATTTATGCATTCAATAAAATAATTGATGATGTAATCATTTATGTTTATGGGTCATTTTATATATATTTTTCATAGCCGCTTGTCAGTTTTGGGGCTCCACACAACAAATCTGTTTGGTTTAATAAACACGCACAAACAAAACTAATCATGAAGTTGAAGCGAGCCTCGCGAGGCACGATCACAATCATATTCGGAGAGATGAAATAATGTAATCACGACTCCGGGGATGACGTCAATCTTTAATGGCAGACGGCCTGAAATGTCTTCATTCAACAATTTCAAAAAAACTCATTTTGATCACTTTTTCTGGGGGGGTTTCAAACAAACAAACCTCTGCAATTCACTGAAATACAGTTTCTCCTTACAGCGGCTAAAGTACATCAATATCAACAGTACTGTATGCATTGAGGGGGGGAAAAAGAAGAACACACACATGCCGTGAACATGCACAGTACACACAGGTACACGTGGTATACTGAAACCAGGGAGGGATCGTCGTGTTCATCTCCAGGAACTTCGGTACCGTACAGCTGGCAAACCACAAAAAGATCCATTCGTCCACAGTTGTCTCTGGATTTCACAGTGAATGATGATGTTTTATCAGGATTCATATATCAGATACAAACACACAGAGAAGCTCTAGAAAATTACCAAAGGAATATACAATTAAAACTTACAGTAATACTTACAATTAATTATAAGATGGGCATCTTCTAACTTTAAAATCACAATACCCATAAAAACACACGCACACGCACACGCACACACACACATCTTATAAATACTTGTCCTAATAAATTTGGTGCCACACTTGGCTTAAAAAATGTCTGTAAAAGCAAAAACTGCTCCAGAAAATCAGTTGACATGATGTGCATATTATTATTATTCATTACAAACACTGACTATATGATTCAACCAATCCAATATGATTGTACACACCTGGGCTAAACATTACAGGGAAGATAGTTTTTCTTGCAGTTTTTCAGCGTTTGATCGTCACATCACTGACATGTGACTTGGCCTTATCACAAAAGTACAAGAATCACTGTTTGTTGGTGTAAGAATGCGACATGAATGAGGATTTTGGCATCAAAATGTCACAGGAATATGATCACTTGATGATTATGTGTCATACAACAAAGACGTTATTGCAGGCCCAGAATACACACGATTACAAAAGTTTAGTTTTTTTACACTCCAACTTCACTAAGTCGATTTACAAAAGCAAGTTGAATCACGTCGGCTCCCTAAAAATAGACAAAAGAGACAATTTGCTTAAAGTGAATATCCTTTTAGATGCAGAGTGGCTCTTTGGAGTGACACCAAAAGAGACATGCAGCAAAAAATAAAGTCATACTTCATAAGAAATCAGACTGAGGACTACAAAGCAGTCAAAAACTGAATAATTCCACTAGCCTAGATAGATCTCCAGTGTAAAATAAAATGCCTTTGGTCTTTTGTTTCTCCATACTGTGCTGCTGTCCTCCTGCTAGACAGTGAGGGAGCACATTCCTTAATATAGCAGGGCTCAGTTTGCCATTTTTTTTTTGCAGTCTCTGGGGTAACTCTACCTTCACCAGCCATGGCTTCTTTCTGTCAATGTCTCTGTCAACACATCTGATTACCTCTAACTGCGAAATGGCGGGCGGGGTCAGGTGTGTTGTTCTCGCTCGAGACTTAACATCGACTGCTTATCCGAAACAGGAGACGCACACCACTAGCGGCGTGTAGAAAAGACGAGACGAGCCCGCAGGACGGCTTTGGTATTGCAGGCCCACTTACCATGTTACGATGGCACTAAACGGGAAGGACGACGACGACAACCAAAAGAAAGAGAAGTGTGAGAGTTCCTCACACACGCTCATCACAACACGGACCAATCAAACTATTTCAAACAGTCTTGATTACAAAAATACCTTTTTGTGTATTTCTTTAAAATATCTAGAAATGTACAGCGGTGTTTTTTTTTCTTCTCACTTTTTTTTGTTGCAAAGTCATGCTTCGACATGTATTTAATAATCATAATGACATTAATATGAATGATATACAGAATAGTAATAATTATAAGTCGTATAATAACGTTACCCGGCGGCGCTTCGGACACACTCGTACAGGTCCTGGCCTGGCGGGGTGACTGCATAAGCTGTGTGTGTGTGTGTGTGTGTGTGTGTGTGTGTGTGTGCGCGCACACTCCTTTAGTGGGGGCGTTGTTACACTTGCATATACAGCGAGACAGTCAACCGGGTCACAAAGAGTGTGTGTGTGTGTGTGTGTGTGTGTGTGTGTGTATGTGCGCCTTTGTCGCGCATGTCCAGCACCTTTCACGGAGGTGTCACGGAGGAGGTGTAGCCAAAGCGCCGCCGGTAAATCTTGAGTATGTAACAGTATAAAAAAGACTTGAGGAAGGGGGGAAGGGGAGGGAGGGGGGGCTCGATGTGTGATGGAGGCTGGGGTCTCTAGAATGTCCTGAGGCCCTTGAGGCTGCTGCTGCCTAAGAGAGAGAGAGAGAGAGAGAGAGACAAGGAACGGGGTGAGGTTGCCATGGTCACCACACACATGACCCCCCCCCCCCCACACACACACACACACCCCGTACACTAATGAAAACACAGGGGATCGTGTGGAACGGTTACACGGACACATTCACAGATTCGCACACCCATAAAAATGGCAGACACACAAAACCCCGGTGTTCCCCTCAAGTTTCTCACGCTCGCCTCCTCCTCACCCCCAAGTTTCATCCCGCAAATGTACAACACCGTGACTTTGGGTTTTGTTTTTCAAAACATTTTCTGTCGAGCAAAAAACACGGATGAAAGTTGACACGCCGTCGATGTGGCTTGGCGCTGCCGTGTGTTCCAGCAGATGTCTTTGGCAGAGCGACGCAATCCACTCCCGACAAAAAAAAAAAAAGCTACGATAATAACCGTGGGCTTTCGCAGCCTCTTCCACAAATCTACAGTTTCATCTCACGCACTGCGCCAGGAGCGAGAGGCGAGGTGAGAAGTCCGCCTCACGAAGTCCGTGCCGTAAACTCACCGACGGTACGCTGCTCCGTGAGCTGCAGTCAGGTCGGTCCTCCTGGTTTCTAATTGGATACGAGAGGCAATCAGCAACGCCCGTCACAGCCGGCCACCATCACACATCAGGAACCTGAGGACGCAAAAGGAGGCGGAGTTTAACGGGAGCGAACGAGCTGCGACGGCGTCCTGACCGCCGTGTTGTTGTTGAGGCTGTTCTAGGTGTTGATTCAACACGGATTGAGGGAGGTTTCTGTGATTAACCTCGTGGTGTAAAGCTTCTTCATTGCTGTTAATGGCAAAGTGCAGCTGTGTATGATTTTAAAGGGACAGTCCACCAATTTGCACTTCCTTATAGTTGAGGGATTCAAAAAACGGAAGAGGAAAAAATTGCCAAATAACCAATATCATGATATTTAGTCCCGAACGTGAGCTCTAAAAACTCTGAATACTACACTTCCCACAATGCAACTTTAGCTTTCATTAGCTCTCAGTTTGGTAAACGGCCACACCTTTTTAAACTCGACACACACCGTTTTGTAATGCAGGCTTCATCCCCACGCCAAGATTACTCTAGTGATACCTCCAAAGTCATTTTCTCAGACTCAACAAAGCTCCTGCGCGGCCACAGAAGACGTTTTTTAAATTTGTTAAATATATTTTTCGTTTTTGGACAATATCTTAATTTACCAAGTATACATCGGCACAGGTGTAGTAATTAATATATAGCATCCAGTCTTTCAAATTAAATAATATAGAACACTTTTGGGAGAGTGTACATACAAACATAGAAATACATCGGACAAGGGGGAGACTAGGGAGGGAGAGTGATAGAGGTCGGGGCGGTTTTCAGAAGACGTTATAAAACTCTTTTCTCGGGATGTGTGGCGCACCCTCAACGCTGCGCACTGCCCCTTTAAAAAGACAGCGTTGCAAATTTTTTCAAGCTCAAAGTCCAACTGTGACAAACAGGATGTTAGCCGACAATAGTCTCAAATACTTATGTTGAACCGCTGCCTAACAACCGTATCTCCCACGGTCCGCCGCAACTCCACCGGCCGCAACACCAGCAGACCGAGAAGAAGAAAGGTCAACCCTCTGACCCCCCTTAAAATAGACTCGGAGGCCGTGGTAACTTGGGTTTCGGGGAGAGGGGGGACTCTTCGGAACAATAAATAATAAGTGACCTTAAAGAAACAAGAGAGGGAGGCGGGTTGGGAACCGGTCCCCGGCCGGGGAGCAGTGGGATCCGGAGGGGCGGAGCTAAAGCACCGCTGAGCGGTCGGTCGGGGATGAGGGAATCGATGCGTTATGCAGCCGCTCGGCTGAGCCGAGGCGACGCATACCTCCAGATCCCCCTATTTGTTCTGGTTGAGACGCCAAGGTTACAGATTGGGTTGATCATTGAACACGTCTGAGCGGATTAGGGGACGGTTTAGCGATTCACGAGCTTAATGTGTTACATCCAATAACTCGGCCCGGGCGCATAATGTGGGATAGGTAAACAAGTCGTGTTTGACAATGTGGGCGGGGACTCAGTTTCTCATGAATGTGTGCATTGTTTCCTTTTTTTTTGTGTTCCAGTGTGTTATCAGTGATCCATAATCTCATGAAGAGAGAGGACTTGTTTAAAATGCATATCCAACATGTGAGAGTGCTTTACTCTACGACTCCACCGTCTGTAGTGCGTGTTTACGGACCACAAACTCATTTTACCCATTTACTACACATCATTTATAGGACAATTAACTATTCTGACAACGCTGCTGTGTTCTAAAAAGCTGAATGTACTTCTGCTCCCATTTTGACATCACTGGAAGGCATTTAATTTACCGTACACAAAGTCTGAATACATTTCGTCAAAATGTATCACATTGATATTGGATCGGTATATAGATCGAAGTAGGGAAAAAGCCAAATATATAAAACAGTTTGTCAATGAAAGAGAAGTTTTTTATAATGTTATACTCATATTGTGGTCACAATTATTTAATAACAATATCCATTTTCTTTATAAAGGTTTTACCAGTGGTACATATTGGAATAAATAATGGTTCTTGAATCATTTACAAATGTTATATGCATCTATTATAACTATAAGCCATCAACAAGAACAAACACAATATTTTTGACAGGTTGGAAAAACAACCTTTAGAAATATTTCTCCGACAGATGTTGGTATTCTGGTAACAAACACTTCAACGATTGTTTAAATGTGACATATTAACATGTATAGCACTTGGGCTTTGGTGAAAATGATAAATAAATCTCACTTCTAAAGGTTTTTTTAAAAATATTGTAAATTTTGGGATACTTTTGACATTATACAGACACATATTGGCATCAAAGTCGTACAGTGGGATCGATTACACAACACAAGTGTGTTTCAAGAGCCTTCTCAACCAAGTTGAACCAACAACTGCCCAGGAATGTATGACGAATACATAAAAAATGTAAAACGGAAAAGCCCATATTCAAGAATGTTCAGTGAAAATGAAAAATACACTAAATCTGTAATTAATTAGTGAAAACTTCCTACCAACACAGACTTTTAAGATCTCTACCTGTGCATCGCGGCCATGAAAGAGAGCCCCATGTGAAGCCCCTTTAATCCGGAGACGAGCCTTTAGGCCCTGGCTGAGTTTCTCACATCGCAGCAGGAGCTGCTGTGATGAATGCAGCTGCTGACACGCATCCAGCTCCTGAGAGCCGGCAGGGACACGGCCACAGTGTTGCTATACTGCATGTATGTGTAGGTGTGAGTGTGTGTGTGCGTGTGTGTGTGTGTGTTATGTGTCAGTAGGGAGTGAAGGTATAAACTCCCAGCTCCTTATTAGAAAGGGCACCAGCTGGCCCCGAACTCTCCAGTGGGAGGTAGTCCAACTTTGTACAGGACCCATTGGTTTTGTCAGGCTATTGGCCAAAAAGCTCCTCAGGGCTGGCAGCCAGACACACACACACACACACACACACACACACACACACACACACACACACGATACACATACACACTACTCCCCCCCATGTCTTGTCAGATGGAAAATCCAGATTACCTTTGCCTCTAGTTCACTAGGCATTCATGACCACTATTGGGTTTTCTTTGGATCCGAGCCGGAGCCTGAATGTCACATATGATTCTGCTTCACCCACATTCAGATGAATGTCATCGTATTATTACAATAACAACAAAAAAAGCGTACGATGTAGTGTATTTGTACAGTCAACAGTGTGTAGCTACCGGCTCATAATCAGAATCGCATGAAGTGGAAAACCTTTTCAAAAAGCCAAATCCTCCGACAGGCGGGATGCCAAGTGATTAGGACGACTCATTACCAGCAGTGACTAAAAGACCCCTGAACACTTCCTCACTTTCAGCTGTTCACACACACACACACACACACACACACACACACACACACACACACACACACACACACACACACACACACACACACACGTCTCCCACGGTCAGACTTCCGGAGGCGAGCCACATTCTCGGGCCGTGAGCGGTCCCCGTTCCTCGGATGCCAAGACAACCGCTGACCGACCGCGGGCCCCTCTGGGCCGCGGCGCCGCTGGAGGCCTCTTTGTTTTCCCTTTGTGAGGATCTGCCGTCGACCCGACGCCTTTCGGCGCGAGTAACAATTCACAAGCGCGGGCCTCTTTTTGTTCAGACGCACACGAGCCGTTGAATAGCAGACCGCTTCTCTGTGTCTCATCGGTTCAAGTGCTACAGCGCACAAACCAGTAACACCCTCGTCATGGCGGCCCACATCAAGACATCGAGTAACTGTGTTTCTAAGTTGAGGATACAGCCACCGAGCAGACAAGAGGAACACGCGCTCTGTGTTTGCCAAGCTGCAGGATATCAAACGCTGCAGCGAGGCTCCGGCAGCTGACTGGAGGAAATGACCAGCATGTACTCTTTAATTATGGTTACCATGGAGATACTGTGAACTAGGGGTGCCATCAGGTTTTACTGGATATATATTTAATTCAGAGATATAATATCACAGTGTGATTCCCCGGTTATATTACATTACATGTCATTTAGCTGACACTTTTATTCAAAGTTACTTTACAAGTGACAAAAGCTCAGACGAATAAAGAATGTAACACTACTTTAAGAAAGTCAAAGTACCAAAAATCCATAAGTAATACCATAAGTAATACCATAAGTAATATCATAAATAATACCATAAGTAATACAAATAATACCATAAGTAATATCATAAATAATATCATAAGTAATACAAATAATACCATAAGTAATACTATAATAATACCATATCATATCATCATATACATATAATAATATCATAAATAATACCATAAGTAATACAAATAATACCATAAGTAATACCATAAGTAATACCATAAGTAATATCATAAATAATACCATAAGTAATATCATAAATAATACCATAAGTAATACCATAAATAATATCATAAGTAATACTATAAGTATAAGTATACTATAAGTAATATATAAGTAATACCATAAGTAATGTAATATACATAAGTAATACCATAAGTAATAAGTATATAAGTATATAGTAATACCAATAAGTAATACCATAAGTAATACCATAAGTAAGTGCCATAAGTAATATCATAAGTAATACCATAAGTAATACCATAAGTAATACTATAAGTAATACCATAAGTAATACCATAAGTAATACTATAAGTAATACCATAAGTAATACCATAAGTAATACCATAAGTAATACTATAAGTAATACTATAAGTAATACCATAAGTAATACTATAAGTAATACCATAAGTAAGTGCCATTTAAATCCCACTGAAGTGGTAATCATTTGTTATTCAAGGTATAGTTATATCAGACTCTTAAGTCATGCTCTCATGTAAAGTAATTCACATTAAATGACCACGCTAAAAGGCATTTATCGTATTGTTAGCGAATGTCAAGACGTCTGTGGTGTGTACTTTTGGAGGAACTTGTTCAGGTTTTCGGACATCTCTCTATCCGTCTGGAAGAAGTTGGGGATTCCTCCGCCACAATACAAGATAAATAAAATGGCATGGCTCCTTTTCTTACTCGGAAAAGTAGTTCCAAAAAAAAAACATTCCCAGTGAGCTCTGTGGTTTTCTGGAGTAACACAAAAGTAATTTTAGGACGACCACCAACAACAGCTCTCTCCCCTTAATGGTGCTATTGTAATGACGGGTATATCAAAACCTGGACAACTCAAAAACTATACAAGATCAAAAAAATCAGATTTCCTTTCTACACGTTGATGACCTGAACCTCTTGGATGTGTGCATGTTGTTGTGTGTTCGCCCCGATGCCCCCTACATCCTTTGTGTGTGTTGCTTGTGTGTGTACCTGCTGCAGCGGCCTGTCATTATCACAGTATTCTGTCTGGATGTCTCTTCACTGAGAGACGGATGTGGGGATGTTGTTGTTTCATTGAGGGTCTAATATCCACCGGGGCAGGCTGACCGGCCAAATGACTTCCTCCTGGTTTGATAGAGGAGTAATTATTTCCTCAATGCCCCTCCCTCCTCCACTCCCTTCCTCCTTTACCCCCCAGACGGAGACAAAATTCCCCAAACATCAAATTATTCAAACAGATTTTTTCTCCCCCCTCTAATATAGCTTGTTTGGTGTTTAGAAATAGATAAGCCAGCAAAGATGCGGGGTTACAAGGGGACCGCAGGACCGCAGGACCAATCAACAGCTCGCTGGATGTGAGCCTCCACGCCCGCCACCCACTCCCCACCCGCTCCCCGAGGGGTCGGGAGAACATGTTTCTTCCTGTCCCGAGAGCTGGAGGGAGGTTACTGGGGACAGTGTGACTGGCGCCAAGTGCAAACACACACACACACACACACACACACACACACACAGTCAGCCAACAGAGATACACACACTAGCAGGGGATTTGTTGTGCTTTGTGGTTTTGTTTTTCTACAAGCGTTCGGTTGGTCTGAGGCACATGTGCTGCGTAAGCAGCAGTGGCCTCACGTACTTATCGGAGCACTTATTAGAATCCAACTGCTCCGTTTCCTCCAATAAAATGAATTCATCTGCAATATATTTTAAATACAGCCCCACGGTAATCATTTTTTAATAAAGATTCATAAGATTGGCCCTTCCGGCAATACCCAGGTACCTCGGCAGATTATGGTGCATGTTCCACATTTACGACCTCTCGGAGCAACTTACCCTCCGTCTTTTTTTTCCCGTCTTTATAATTCTCCACTGTGCACTTGTCATAATGCGAAAATGACCAAAAAAAGGTTGAATAAATTTAAAACATTATTTCATCCTGCCAGGGTTTGACACAATGACAAACATTCCCTAATATGTGCTGTACAGTAACAACATTATTATGGGGCGATATTCAGAGTTTTATCCGTGTGCACGATAATAAACATTCCCTGACATATAAGAGGAATGAATATCAGGCGATCTGTGGAACTAATACGTCTCATCTGATTCTCCAGAATAACTACCCAGCATGTATGATCTATTCTAAATGAATAACCAACTCGGTGTAAAAAGGGGATATTGTTCATTGCGGAAGAATAAATATTCTGATCCTCTATTTAAAGCTGCACTAATCAATATTCTGACATGAATGACGGATGAAATTAAGTTTGAAATGAAAGGGCTCACCCACAGATAATCAGATCATAATGCAGATAGAGCGAGTGCCTGTTTCAAATGATAGAGAGACGAAAGCAAAGCTAAACTGAGAGTACACGTTTAAGTTTACAATGGTCACCTGATGCACCTCTCCAAATGAATAAGTTCATTCCATTAAGTAATATTATGTCAATGTTGTGTATGAAGAAATGTCCCTAAAATGTAACGTTGGATACCAGCTGTGAAATAAATGTGTTGATGACAAGTTGGTGAAAGTGTCATAAAAGAAGCGTCTCAAAACTGCACTGCAGCCCAGTGCTTGAGTAGACGTACTGGGTGACTTTGACCCACTGTTGATAATGTTACCTATCAAAGCAGCAACATTAGTATGTTAGCCTTCAGTCGCTTTTATTAAAACGTTGGCATATGAGCTGGTTGTGTATTCTGTTTGACGCGCTGCCTTTGATGCCCGAGATCAAGCGTCACATCAATGGGGAAAGTCGACCCTCTGTACCCGGTGACCTGAGTCGGGAAAATAACAGAGTTCCCCTTTAGATCGCTTCTTTCATGTCTTATGTGTGAGGAGCACTTGCTGCGGTTTCATCGGCCCACTGGGCTTTAAATTCCCACGGTTACTTCTAGAAGGCTAATTTATTTTGGGTCTGTATTTAAAATCAACTATCAGATATGTGACTGATTCCTTGGTTAGTTTTGCAGCGAGCTGGTTTGGGTTTGAGGGAAGTAGACGGCGCTCACTCCACACACACGCACTGAGTAACACCGCGGGATACCCTCCAACATATGTTTAGGAATACCTCAGGGACTGTTTAGACAAATGATCATAACATTTACTAAATGCTTTTTGCGGTAGATGTGCACTTCTTGGTCATTGTAGGGCTTTATTTGTGTGTGTGTGTGTGTGTGTGTGTGTGTTACTCACACATACTTCAGCAGAACTGCCTGGACTTCCATCCCTGAGGAGTTCCGTCTGCAGGTGGGAGCCAGCGGATCTAAACACACATACATTAACACAAATATATGAGTCCACACAATTTATATTCATACCAACTTGAATATAACATTCAATTCAAGTCAAAAAAGTGTTTTTTGGTTTATTCCTGGAACATTTTTATAACATTTAGAAGAATAATTTCACAATTTGAGAGATACACTTATCTGCTGAGTTAGAATAACTTTAATACCAAACACCCTCATCTATCTATGGAGGCAATATAAGGTTTCTGCCCATGGCTGGTTAGCTTAGCTTAGCATTAGGCTGGGAAGAAGGGTTAACGTGGCTCGGCCCAAAGCTAACACAATCCAGCTACAAGCACCTCTTGAAATCAGTAATTGAGATGTTATCTTTAATTTTTTTAATCCAATGTATAAAAACAATAGCGACTCTACAGGGCAGTTATGTGGCGGACAATATGAAGGCCTGGGGGCAGCGGCATCCTGGAGCCTCTGCTGGTTTCCCCCACTTCCCAGTCCTGAGCTTAGCCATTGGCTTCTGGCTGTCGCTGTGTATTTACTCCACAGACACGAGAGAGGTCAGAGTGAGACTAAACAGAATCGCCCACAAATATTCCTTAAACCCAGGAAGCATTTTAGTCATTCTTTTTCATTCAGTTTTTCGTATTTGATGACTAGGTTGCTAACATTCATGAGCAGCATGACTGTACTCCTACAACCAAGCAAGATGACAGCAGCTGATTAGCCAGTGAGCTAGAAACCTGAGCCTGTTAACACACATTTGATTTGATCAATTAGTCTGTGCGTGTGTGTGTGTGTGTGTGTGGGGGGGGGGGGGGGGGGGGATAAGACCTGCTAATATACATATATTTATGTCTCACATCACCATCTCCTCAAGGTCAGAGGAGGTAACACGTGTGACTCACAACCCCCCTCCTGAAATCTCAAAGTCAGATTCTCTTTGTGTGTGTAAGTGTGCGCTCACGTCTCCAACGCATAAAGAAGAAAATGCCAGCTGGGCAGATTCACCTCGCGCTTATTTAAAATTCTGACATCATCCGAGCTTTAGTGCCTCTGCTAGGGGCCTTTATAGTGAAAAAAAACTTAGTATCTGCATTACCCATGACATATATAGACCCTCAGCGGAGATAAAAAGATGTTAATAAAGCCAGATACTGCGGAAGATAACAAAAATGCAGAATACATCCAATACAGCGAGCACCAAACACGCTGCAGGAGAGAACAATCAGGAAGTCGTACGTGAACTGGCATTGGAGCAGTGCAGGTTAGAAGACCTCAATAAACTGGATCACCGTTGGTTAAAAAAACAGGGATTTGATTAATGAATCAGGTGAAGGTCAAATGATGACGCACACCTTTCAGACCACTGGAGCTTTCAGTTGTAGCGATGGTGATTAATAAAGTGGCGTGGTGTGAGTGCACTGCAAAAATTCAGCCGAAAAAAAACAAGGAAAAAAAGTAATACAATTAGGGAATATTACTTGAAATAATCCAAATTATCTGCCAACAGAACAGGAAAATTTGACTTGCCAAGATTTCTTAAAACAAGTGAAATGCTCCAACATTAAAACTATCTGGTGAGAAGAAATATCTTGTCAGTCAAAAGACAAGCATGGATTGCCTTAATTTGAGATATTTCATTTTACTTAGATTTTAATTTTTGCAGTGTGAGAGTCACACAGACGGTGGCTGGTTGCATTAATTCCACCTGCCTCGTCCACCCATGAGCCACCGTGAACCACGGGGATCGTTATTACTATTAGCTGCATTATTATTCGTCCTACTTAGAGCACTTACAAGTAATTCAAACCCACGGATGCCTGTCTTGGTGAAGAGTGAGATTAGTTAAGTTTAGTTTGAAGCCTGGCAGTTAATGGGATCAGATCGCAGTGCATCTCTAGAGAAGGTTAAAACAGCATTACGCGTCTGCAGAAAATGGACTCCACCCTGTAAATCAAATATTTATGAAGTCAATTATTCCACTGTCAATAAACAAATCCGATATATCAAATTCCCGCTCCACTTCCTGCTTTAATGGAGCAAATTCACAGCAGATGAACACGATTATTTCAGAAGGGCAGCTCTTAAGATATAATGTGATTGTTAAAGCACTTAAGAAAGCTGGGAGAAGTCTTCCAAAATGTCCCCGATGCCTTAAAAACAATACGTGTTTAAGCTGCAGGAGTGGAGCAGGAGGACTAATTAGCGGATGGATACACGGGTAAAGATACAGAGGGGTGTGTGCTCTGATGCACATCTGCAGGGAGGAGAAGAGAGCGATTTCAGGGACGACGGCAGGAGCTGTTTGTGCGTTGGAAGAGGTGAGGGTGGGCGGTCGAGGTGGTGGAGGAGGAGGAGCAGGAGGAGGAGGAGGAGGAGGAGGAGGAGGAGGAGGAGGGGGCAGGTGTGCGGGTTACCTGAGCGTGGAGCGAGGAGGGGTAGGTGAAAGCGGGTGGGAGGGCCGGCGACAGCTCCGCCGGGTACAGCGGGTATGACGCCCACACGTCTGGGCTGCTGGGATAGAGACCAGGCACTGTGAGCTCATCTGTGGAAAGAAGAAGAGGAGGAGTGGAGTGAGGAGGGTGGCCAGTGGATGGGTGGGTGGGGCGGGTGGCTGGAGGGACAGGGTGGAGGCGGCGCAGGTGGAGGTGGACTACAGGGCGGTGGTTGAAGTAGCTTTGCGTTGTTTCCTTAAACCAGCTGGTCGTTTGCTAAACCCTCGAACGGCGTTGTCCAATCACTGCTTAGCAACCGTAACCAGGTGTTTCTCAGCATGGCAAAGCGGTGCGCATCGGGCTGCAGCGACAGCCATACTACTCGGCTGGTTATTTAGTGGACGATGTGTTTTCCTTTTTTTGAAAACCCCCCAAAAAAGCATATAGAATGGATTCAAATATGTGTTTTTCTGAAATCGATAGCATGTTGATCCACGAGAGATTACCACAGGAGAAACAGAGCTTTTAGATCTGGGCATTTGGGGGAAATCACACTCCAATGAACCAAGCCAACGTTTACCTTTTAGTTCATCACTGTAAGTGAAAACATAAAGTTTGGAACAGCCAGATCAGACATTTTGTTTTCATACTTGAAATACTAGGATGATCTATCCCTAAACTAGGGGAGGGTATAAGGCTCGCAGAATCACTTCTTAAAACCCCTTTCTATAGAACAGCTTTTAAGTGATCTATTCTTTTACGTTGGTTGCCCGAATCTATTTTTAATTTATTTTTAATTTATTTGATTTTTAATTTATTTTTAATTTTAAATTAAAATTAAAATATATAATTTAAAATGTAATATTGGTTTCTTGCTATTCCACTTGTTTTGCTTTGACTCTCTGTGGAGCACTTTGTAAACATTGTTTTTAAAGGTGCTATATATATATTATTATTATTATTATTATTATTAATAATAACAACACTGTTTATCAATTTAGCATGAATCTACTGCTAAGGGAGCATGAACTGATGATGTGTGGGCCTAGTATGTAGTATGGTGCATATCTAAGATCCCTGCTTTCCCCAATTCTTGTTTTTCCCGAGCTATGGCAGTCGAACTTTCCAGTTAAGGTGCAGTTAAGGTGCGGAAAGAAAAGTGTGCGCCAGTATGAGAGCGTATGCCGTCTTATATTTTGAGTCTTTCTTTCTAAAACATATTCATTATTTCAAACTCGGCGTGAATATAACAAATTTCCATAACTTTTCCAAAACATTTGTGATTTAAGTTTTTTCCATGACTTTTCCAGGCCTGGAAATAACCATTTTAAAATTAAGATCCCTGCTTTCCCCAATTCTTGTTTTAAAATGAGTCAAATGGAAACATTATTAAATCAGCCCAAGATGACGTACATTGGCTTGATAATAAATTCAGCTGCGGCTCTGACAATTGTTGTTCTCCTGCTTGACAACTATTTTGAGTGTTAAATCTGTCTGTTATTATTCTAAAACTGCGTGAGAAGGGAAAGCTCAACAGGCGTAGCAACGCTCACCAAGAGTCAATAAAACCGCCCTTAAATCTAAAACTGACTCAATTCAAGATAACATGAGAGGAAACTATTCCAGATATGAGGAATTACTCAAGTGACTGTGAGAAAGAGAGCACAGTGCGTGAGTGAAGAGATATCGGTGACGGTGCAGGATTAAGTGTACATTGACGACGTGGAGGGAGAAGAAACAGCAGCTGATTGAAGGAGCATCTGGAGGAGCCGTTTCCCTGCGCTCTCTCCGGCTCCAGCATTAATCAGCCTGATCAGAAAGCTGGCTGATTTAAACGTCTCTTATCAGGAAACAACAGCGTTTTTCTCTCCTGGTGATTACGTCATGGTTTCATGAATCGTTTCCTTCCCTTTTCCACCGAGGCCCAGAGTACACAGCCGTACTCTGGCGAAAACAGACCCAAGATAAGAGCAGTTAGGTCATCGAGGAGGAATGTACAACCGCAGCTGGCCGACGTTCAGCTATCAATCGCTGATTCCTGAAGGATGCTTAACCCCCTCGGAAAATAAATTCCACTAAATGGAGAATTTAAAAAAAGACCACAGAGCTACATTAGCGTATTCAATACACGCCTGATACTCGAAGGCTTTGATTTCAAATAATTAGAGCCATAGCTCATCGTGAACATGAACTGTTTATGAGACGTTAATCTAGCAGGGGGGATGTGTTGTTTTGGTAGGATACTCATCGAGTTAACTCACTATGGCGTGGAATACGATCTGAACAAACACTTTATAATCACAGGGTTCTTACACATTTCGATAAATGGATTTCCATGACTTTTTCATGACTTTTCCATAACTTTAAACCAAATTTCCATGACCAAACTGAAATCTCGGTATAAACCTGACAATTGTTGAAAATTGTGCGTATCAAGAGCGTATGCCGAGTTTGAAATAATTAATGTGTTTTTTAAAGAAAGACGCTTATTTTGAGCGTCTTTCTTTAAAAAACACATTCATTATTTCAAATTCGGCGCAAATGAACATGTGATTATAACAAATTTCCATGACTTTTCTGAAACTTTTATGATTTAAGGTTTTTCCATTACTTTTCCAGGCCTGGAAATTACCATTTTAAAATTCCATGACTTTTCCAGGTTTTCCATGACCGTACGAACCCTGTAATCAGGAGTTGGGGGTGATCCAATGCTATTAAAATGTTTCCTCATAATGACAATAAGGAATAAAACACTACACCAATACAAAACTAATATCTCAGCCGAGTCAATCTTTATTTATGTTTTGTGTAGTCACAGCTGGAGCACAACGTCTCTACTAATAACGAATAACGGGAAACAGCTGTCCAGTCGTCTCAAACACAACTAATGGCCAAAGGAGGCGCAACCCACAAGGAGTAAGATGACACATGTTGGTGGTACTCACATGGGTCTCTGCTGATGAACTGGGGCCCACAGCCCTGCTGGGAGGGGATGGGGTTGGGGGTGCCAACCAGCTTGTTCTTGGCCATCTTGGTGTTGGCCTTGGCGAACTCCAGCCGAAGGGTCTGGGGGATCTCTGGGTCGAAGCGGACTCCCTGAGATCAGACGGGAAAATCAGTCAGCAAGCTTTTATCCAGGCTGTTGGAATAGAATAGATGGCCTAGATGATTTGTTTTAACTTATATAACTTATATTGTTCTTGGCGATTTCTCTGTTTTACAAAAGTTTGAAAGGTGAATATCAGATGTTGTGTCTCTTGGCAGTTAATGCCTGTAATCATTGTATAATTGCAATATGTTTTATGAAAAGTACATGATTGGAATGTATATTTTGACACTTGATATACTTGATGATTTTTTTAAGTTGTAATGGTTTTATATGCCGATCAATATCAACTAATTTCCTGCAAGGAGTAATAACATATTTATGAAGTTGTTCTTAGATGTCTCTTGTTTTCCTGGAGGATTTCTCAAACTCAACACATAATGATGATGCTTAATGGATAATTAATAACCTAAACTAATAAGATGACGGTGTTGTGCCCGACGCAGACTAAGTTAGACCACGGAGAAGACAGTTAATGCAAATCTTCCACTTCCATCTCATTGTTGTGTGTTGTTTAGATATCCATTGGGACCTGACTAATATCTGGAATTGACACATTGCTCCTTTTCATCTTCCAGCATTTGATTACTGAATGAATCTAAATCCTCGTGTCACGGAGACGTGTTCAGTTGCTCCGGCTATGAAGCCTGCTGTTAAGAAAGGCTCACTGTGGATTATAGTTATCCTGCTAGGACCCAAGTGATGACGGGTAACGCCCATAATTTAAAATCAGAACCTGATGACACAAAGCTGGCCGGCGTGAGATGTCACTTTACGCCGCAGTCGGACGAGCCGCGAGGCCCTCGTTGTTCTCTCCCTAAAGAACGCTGTAACTGTAACGTAATATCATGACATCAAATCCGCCATTCGCGGTGACGTATTCCCAGGAACACCGCTTACGGCGAGCCAAAACATTCTGCGAAATTCTTGGGATGCCACCGCTGAATCCCTTCGGATACACCAGTGCTCATGACCAGCAGAGTGAACGTTGCTCTCTCTCACAGTCTGATCTCCACATGTGCAGAAGTCTAAATAAGTCTAAATAATATTTTTAAAGTGAGTTATTCAACCTGAAAACAGAGAAAACTATAAGCAGGGTTCTTACACATGTTGACTAATGGATTTCCATGACTTTTCCAGGACTTTTCCATGACTTTAAACCAAATGTCCATGACCAAACTGAAATCTCGGTTTATACATGAAAAAGTGAGAACATTTAGTATTTAAAAAAAGCATACAGTATACATTTAATGAAACAAATGAATAAGAGACAATATTTTATTTAAAGAATAAACATTTGCTTCCCGAGCTATGGCAGTCGAACTTTCCAGTTAAGGTGCAGTTAAGGTGCGGAAAGAAAAGTGTGCGCCAGTATGAGAGCGTATGCCGTCTTATATTTTGAGTCTTTCTTTCTAAAACATATTCATTATTTCAAACTCGGCGTGAATATAACAAATTTCCATAACTTTTCCAAAACATTTGTGATTTAAGTTTTTTCCATGACTTTTCCAGGCCTGGAAATAACCATTTTAAAATTCCATGACTTTTCCAGGTTTTCCATGACCGTACGAACCCTGTACAAGCCCCCTCTAATTAACCTTGCTCGATAGTCTGTAAATGAAAACGCGGGATGGTCTGATCGATGCGAAAGAAAAGTAGCAACGACTTATTGCCTGGGTGTTGTTGTGAGAAGTGTTTTTAAAAGAGCTCTGCTCTGCTTTAAGAGATGTTTTTCTCTGCTTTTCCCTGCAGGATCAAGCAACGCGGAGCTGGAACAAGCGAGGGAGGACTCCTCTCATGAAGGGGAGGGAATTAAGTAGGATTGCCTTGGCTCAGTGCGCTCGCAGCTTCTGCCAGTCGAGGCTACAGAGGTATAATAAGGTACAAGGAAATAATGAGGCCTGAGCACATCTCAAATCTCTTCCTTAAAATGGGTCTTACGGCTTCTCAGCACTTCTGCATGATGGTTTCGGTGACAATCGTAGTTGTTGCAAGGGTGTTGTGAGGAGAATGAAGTGTTTAAAAAAAAAAAAGAGGTCTGCTCTGCTTTGACGGGAAACAAATCCCTTTCCTTCCCTCTGTGTCTCTCACATTTCAATATGCAGATAGATGTTTGCAAAATCTGGCTTATCTCCATATGACCCCCGGGACACAGCTTTCCCCCGAAAAACAAGCGCACTGTTCGTTTCTCAGCCCCACTGAGCTGAGCTATGAAAACAGTCTCACTATTGTTGGCTCGTAATAAGATGATAATTTTTAGACTTTCTTCAACTCTCGGCTCTGCCTTTGATGCACACCAAAACTCCAAATGAAAGTTGACAGACTCCGCTCGCGGTGTCACAGTCCCACTTTAGGAAGATGTGAAAGCTGATCTTTTTTTAGGAGAAAGGGATGAACACAAACTTACGAAGATGAGGTGTGTATCTAGACGCCTTCAATAAATACAAGTGGGAAAATAAAGCAGGGTGAGAGCTGGTGTTCATTACTGTTTTTTTAAAGAGAGCTCAGTACAACCCTGTGAGGATGAGCTCTTTCATACGCTGCCTCATCAAGGCTCTCTACTGAGCTGCATTCTGAAATAAGTGAGATTAAAATAAAACCCTCAATCAATATCTGCTATTTATATGTAGAAGAAGAGTTAATGGTCCCCCTGACCTTGCAGGATTCATGGAAACACTTTGAGCATGAAGGCTTTATCCACTCAACCAGAAACACTCAGACGTATGTATTTAAAACAGCCCCTGCCTTTTCTGTCTTTTTGCATGTGATAGAAAAGCTGTGCATGTCTAGATTTCCCTGAAATCAGATGCATTTGCACAGGAGGCTGAGAGATGCAATTCCGAGTCATCACGAGATGTACCAGCGCCGACCTGGTGCTGGAGAGGAGCGCGAGGAGGGCGTGGCACTTACGTTCAAGGCATTCTTAGCAGCCTCCGCCTCTGATCGGCTGTCAAAGCTGACAAACCCCACTGGCTGGGGAGACAGGAAGACAGAACAGAGGAAAGAAACATGGTTTTAGGCAGGAAAACTGAGTCGGCATTCCTGTCTGAGTGACATGGACATGTTTTCTGTTGTTGTTGTTGTTCTATTTCATTTTCATATCATGCCCAACCCCTCTCTTACTCTCCCTGTCTCTCTTGCCCTGTTTATAAAACAGTGGCGACAGAGAGACAGAGACAGAGACAGAGACAGAGAGAATAGAAGAATAGAATACAATTATACTTTATTAATCCCCAAGGGGAAATTTGCGGACACAGTAACACCAATAAACATTAAACTAAACACACAATAATAAAATATACATATAAGAAAGAAGAACAAGTGTGCATAAACTATAGAAGTGAGATATAAAATACAAAATAAAATAAAATATATATGTATATATACACAACATATATGCAAATATGTATATATACACACAACATATATGAAGAGAGAGCGAGAGAGAGAGAGAGAGAGAAAGAGAGAAAAAGAGAAAGAGAGAGAGAGGAGGCTGGCCGCTAACATTGTACAAGGAGAGTTCATCATTCAGCTCCCATATGCCCAAATACGGGCAATGTGAGAGCGAGAAAGTTTGTGAGTGAATGTGAGTGAGCGAGGCAGAGAGGGGGGGGGGGGTGGAACCTGAAAAAAGAAGAGATAGAAAATAAGATTAATGGGAGGGGGTGAGGGAGGGGGGGAGGGTTCTTGGGAAAGAGGATTTAGAGGTTAAAGGTGGGCATATAAACGAATGAAAGCGGGAGGTAGAAAGTGTTTTTAAGACCTCCTCGGACAGGCCTGTCAGTTGGAAAACATGCAAAACATCTATTTCACCAGTGCGTGTTCGGTATTCTGGTGACATCACTCTGGAGCCTGTGCACACAAGAGTAAAAGGTGAGCGAGAGAGAGAGAGAAAGGCAGGTTTGGGTGTACAAAGAATGCACATTGTTGCGGCGTATCCGTGTGTGGATGGGGATGATGAGAGGAAGTGGGGGTGAGGAGAAAATAAAACCTCTAAACATGTTGCTCCCATGGGGTTGCCCTGCTGCGTGTGATCTGGAAAAGCTGTCTTGGGTTATGGGAATTTTAAACAAGTAGAGAAAGAGGAGACGGAAAAAAAAGAAAAGAAGAAAGATTTAGAAAAAGAAAGACGGCCTAAGTGAAGACGTCAGGAGGAGGAGGAAGCATAACAGGAATATAAATAGAGAGATCTGCCTCTTGCTATATATGGAGATGGCGGTGCGTTCTCGGACTGGAAGGGATCAATTGATTTATGCCGTCGTCGTCATTGCCATGGCCATTAGTCGGAGTCACATTCAAAACAAGGACACGTCTGAGAAATGTCGTACACCACTTTGCGATACCTGAACTTAAGCAAGTTGCCGTCTGTCATGGGGAAGATGGTCGTTATGAAAGTATGAGGCCCGTTGGGGCGGTCCGAGGGGCGGCCAAAGAGCGCCTCATTTATTCATTCAACAAAAAGAACAAAACCCGCACAACGACATTTATCGTCATTATGAAAAAGTGCAGCGCCTTATCGCCTCTGAGTCCCTTATCATTTAAACATTTAGTCCACACCAGATTAAAAAGCAGCGTTTTACTACTCTCTGAAAGAACATTTCAAACCCATCCACCAAGTGTGTCTGGGTGTGGAAGTGGGGGTGTTACACCTGTAACCACGTTCAAGGTCCTGAAGACAAGGCAACAAACTAAACCAATGGAGGCCAGCAAAAGCAAGATTTCAGGGAGTGTACGGCTCCTCTTTACGTATTTGTGAAATTATACTAGACGCAAAACAATGAGGTGCAATATACATTTAGAAAAACAAAGCATTAATAGTGATAGTATCACAACAACTCAACAATAAAGATAAATAGACCTAAATATGTGTTGAAACATAAAGATTTAAATAGTTGCAGATTGTTTTTTTCAAGGAATTTTACAGCTTGAAGCCACAATGAAAAAAGGGGAAAATCCCAAACCATGCAGGGGGATCTTACTTGTTCTGAGGAAATGTTCACTACTGGGGAAACAAAGGATGTTCTTTGTTCTCCGTTTAGCGGTTGTATAGTTTTATAGCCTAACCCCCCCCCTAATGAGCATGTCATGTCAGGGAAACGGTGTAATGTAGTAGTAAGTACACTGGCATGAAGCTAATTGACTTAACTTGATGTGGACACCTGTCAGCGGAGCTCATTTCCAGTCCTGCGCCCCTAGAGGTAAAACCTAACCCTCAGTGCTCTTGTCAAAACACTCGCTTCGACACCTCCAAATTATTTTCCTGTTTCCCTTCCCATCCCCGCACATCCCACCAGAGTTGACCGTCCGTAACTAAAAGCATGCTATCCGACTGCCAAAGGCAAGTTGGTGCAGCACTTTTTCCCTTCCCTCCCCTTAAATAAGCTCCCCCGCCCCCCAATTCCAGGTATTCCCTGACAAAGGTGGTAATCAGTCATGGTCCACAAGACGAAAACACAGAGAAGGGAAAAAACAGGACAATGGAAAAGTAAAAGAATTGAAGGTGTAGATGACCATGAAATTGAGTAACGCAAACAGTAACCGCATGATGAGAGACTGACTGGTGGTTTTATTCAATACGGAGAGTCTGTGGAAACTCAGCCTCGTCTTGTAGCATACCTGTTTCGAAGTGAGTTTGATCAAGGAGCCTTCATAGCCCTGAAACAAACAAAGAGCATGTCAGAAAGGAAGAACAAAGACAAGATCATCGTTATTCTGTGTATATTTGTTTGCACTACAGTGTCACCACTGACTCGATACCTTCTGTTACGAGTCAGGTAGACCTTATGAAGACCACATGGACCACATTCTTACCTGATAAATCAAGAATTACTGCTCACGGTAAAACACATGTACTCAGAGTACATACCATTGGCATTATCCTGAAATAGTGGAGAGATTAGACGGGCTGCAGTCGAGCCATTATTCACTTTAACTGCAGCTTGTCGACGGTACGTCTACACACAGTCACTAGGTACTAAACTCTAGGACTCTTAGTGCCTCCGACAACGTGAAGTTTCTGAGGTGCAGCAAATAGCTTTGTTTTTGTATCGCAGGCAGCGAGCCATTTTTCCATGAGACTCACACACACACACACACACACACACACACACACACATAAACACACACAAGTAAGCTTCCTACAGATAGAGATGTGATTGAACCTCGACTATAGGAACACAGGCACTTGAACCTCGCGGGAGAGTTTTTCCATTGCCGTTTATTTCATCAGTGTTAATGGAGGTCTCATTGACTGGTGGAAAGAAAAGCTGCTAAGAATAGCTGCAGCCCATCCATTTAAAAACATACAAACATACCTTAAATGGTCTGAACAGCAGATAGAGCTCCCGCGGCTTAATATCCAGGGGTAGCCCGCTGACGAACAGCGTTCGGACCTGAGGAAGACAAGAAAGGGTTCATGTAATTTTCATTAACCTCCATGAGTTATAAATAGCTGCCTTGAATACAGTTCCTGACAGTAACAGATGGGGTAATGAGGAAAAGGACACAGAACACGAGTTAACTAGGTATCTCACTTAAAGACAGACTTTTCAAAAACTAAAAAGGGTGTCTTTCATCTCGGCAAATACAAGCACACAAACTTCTTTTCTACAATACTTTGATTGTATTCTCCGTGTGATCTGCTGCCGGCTGCTTTTTACGGCAATCCTCTCTCGCAGCTTGAGCCTCCGTTTTACATTTGAACTTTTCAACTTGCAACATGAGCTTGCCTTGCAGGGGAATAACAATGTATATGCTCTCAGAGAGAGACTAATAATACGTTGTTCTAATAAGTATTAGTGTGTTGATAGAGAAGAACATGGATGCACTGTGATTGCTCTTCCTGGGACTTCAGGTAAGGTTTACCTTCACCAAAAGCAGCAAAATAAATACAAAAAACCTACATTTTAAACGTTATATTTTGCCGATAACCTCATAGTCAACCCTGAGAAATGACAAACAGATAACAAAGCACAAATCATCCGTCGTACTTGTGCTAAGAAAAGGGATAAACTGGAAAAATAGCCCTGGAAACTCAAGGGACAATGTACAAGAAAACAACTGGATAAGCGTGCGCTAAATTGTAAAGAGGGCAGTTTAGCAACATTCATCTGAAGGCCTGCCACTCAAATGTCCAACAGAACTGTACAATTGTGTATGTTTATTTTTTTATATTTTTTTAAAACTGCAACAATAAATGTCCATTCAATATGAAGCTGCAGCCAGTTAGCTTATAGCTTAGCTTGAATACTGGACACAGGGAAACAGCTAGCTTGACTTTACAGAGGTAACAAGCAGCTTTACAAAGATCCCCACTATTCAATCTTTGTTTGAAATGCAAACAGAAATGTAACAACACTGTTAAATACTGATAGCCCCATCAGCCATGTCTAAAAAGGTGTGTGTGAACAGCAGTAGCATATGCTCACGGTACCGTTAGCAACATTTAGTCAACCCCGACATTGAGGCACGACAAGACGCAGACGCTACGACGTCCAGTCACGGCTCTGGTTACATTTGAGGCAAATAAAATGTACGTGCACTTTAAGTATTTCTAACAATAAGCTACAACAGTTGTCTTCTAATAACACAAAAGCTCTCGCAAGTTTTAAAACAACAATGAACATTTGTTCCAGTTAAGTGGTAGTAAGATAACTGGGGCAGACATTACATCATTTTAGACAGTTTTATTAAATAAACAGGCACTAATCACACCTCATACGTGGAATTATCACCTAATTGAAGTTGGCTTGGTACAAGAAAATAATTGCTTTCGTGCACATGAAAATGAAACAATAGACTGCGAGCATCAGACCTCCAAAAGCTCCACCCTACACACGCCCACATCAATAACTTGATAGTGGATTTCAACGTGTAATTTAATTATTTATTCAATATTCTGATTCTATTTAAGGGCGAATTTAGGATAAACCCGTAGGTATGCAATTACACAGAGTAGATTCATAGCTCCCACATTCATTAGATAGTAGGTTCACAACTCCGGGGACAAAGGAACTGCTGAACTAACACTACACCTCATTCCCTCATGTAACCTGATACGCACCACCGATGCCAAAGGCAGAGCAACACACAAACAAAGGAGCTTAGCAACTGGGGGAGCTGGCGATTGCCAAAGTGGCCATCGTGCCAAAATATCTCACCTCGGCAACTTTCTCACCTTCGCTCTTATCTTATCTTATCCGAGTCGAGCTGAACCCTGAAGGGCTGTCACTGGGCTCTGTCTCGGGCAGGTCTGTTTAAATAAACTCTTTCAGAGGGTCTCCTTATATGGAGTTGCATAGGACCGAAGAGCCAGAACAGGATGGTATCAATCAGACGTGAGCGAGAGCCGTCGCTGACAGCAGTTAGGAAAGATAATTCTAATAGCGTGGCGGTAAAGAGTGCAGTGGAAACAGAAGGCGTGACGAGACAATCCCCCAAAGATGTTTTTCGGAGAAGACAATGACTTTGCACAGAGAGGCATCAAAACTGTAGGTTTCAAATGGTTATTGAAGATGCACATGACCACAACATTACACATACGTAACAACTCCTGCAACACTATTAAGTAAATGTACTGGCCCTGACTTTTCAAGTAATTTTACAGCATTTCCCCAAATTGTGAAGGCTGGACAACATCTTCAGAAAATCTCCTCATCTAATTCTCGTTCGCCAAGTAGAGATACCTTCTTTGATTTTTAACTCCTATCTTCGGTCACGAGGCCAACGGAAACTTGAGAGCTCGATATGCCGCACAAGTTCAGACAGACACACACAACAGACTCCTCTGCACGCAGAACAATGAGACATTCTTGTCGGTGTCAAACCTCTTCCCTGACGTCAGCTGTTGTGACATATGATCGGTTGGCCGTGTGTCCGGTGAGTAGTTCAATGATTCACAGACATACGTGTCACCGGCTCTCTCCCACACACATCTGCTGCTGATTATCAGTCTTTATTTACGTTACTTTGACATGAGCTCCAAAAAGGCCTCGTAAACGCTTCGCCACCAGGCGGGGCGAAACATCACATTTTTCTCATGATGGAGTGAACTGAAGGTCAAGTCAAGGATCGAGCACATTCGTAAAAAAAAAAGCGAAGATCTGCCACCAATTTATTGGCTTTTAGAAGCATTGTTTTATTAGTTCCTCGTGAGTCTCATACCTACATTTCCATAGTGCTGAGTGGCCTGGTATGGGCCTTTGAATCATTGACCATTTATGGCGTGCTCACACACCGGCACGAAGGCAGGCTTCGATCAAAGACAGCAGCCGCTACCTACCACAAGCCAGCTGAGTGCTTCGCAGCCGGCGTACCCGAGCAGTTCCCTGGCAACGCCTCGGCGGAGTACAGTAGAGTTTGGAGCCCCAGGGCAAAAACATCACATCCTATTAAGGCCACTTCTGCAGCAAGTCCCATGGGATCAATGCACCTCTAATCAGCGAGTCTTGACTCCACAAGCTCCGGATGAGGTCACCACCTTATTGATACTCTATCATCGCTCCTTGAAGCTTTGCTGCTGCCACCCTAAGGCTGCGAGGGCTCTGTGAGGCATTATCTTGAAGGATAACGATAGGTTATCAAAAATGTTGTTTTAGTTTACTTCTGCGTGCTGCGGTAACATTGTACTCACAAGCTCTGGGAAGCGTCAACGATTTGTTATCGTCAATTATTCATCTTAATAATTTTCTCGATCTTAATCCTTTTGCCGATAAAATGTCTGAAAATCATGAAGAATTACGTCGTTATTTCAGAGCCTGAAATGGCTTTATTAAAGTCCTGTTTTTTATCCATCAAAAGCCTTAGAATGTTTAGGTTACTACTGTATACGACTGAAAACCACACAGTCCCATCGGAGAAACTGAAACCAGAGAATGGTTTGTGTCACTGTCGAATATTCTTCGTAAATTAACCAATCGAATAATACATTTTGCACGATGACTTTAGTGGTTGGAGCATGGTTTTCCAAACCACTCCATTTGGAAGTCAAACATAAGTACAAGAACAGTAAGTCAGATTAGTAGCAAGCAGTCGGTCTGGATGGTAACAACAAACCATTTGTGTAATACATCCACAGTTCCTCTTTGTATTCACCTCCAAATACATCTGGCTAGCCGGGTCTGACCGTCTAACTGCTTGTTTGAATTTATTGTGTGAATATACTACTACCACCAAAAGAAATGGTGGCTATATATTATATTAAGTAATATAATTACAAAAGAGGATAGATTTAGCTCAATAATTTTAGTTTTTTCCCAGCTCAACGTTTACATCGGCTCCAGCCAAAACCGCCTTTCTCCGATCAAATCTAATGAAGCTTCAATTAAAGAAGGCAACATTTACTCAATAGCTGACTGGAAAACCGCTCAAATATGATAAGTCTAATTAAATGGCCTCACAGCGAATGTACCCGTCGTTTCTATTCAGCTTGCGTCGTGGACTTGGAACACGTGTTACACCTATAGCCTCGTTACACAGCGTGACTTTCTCCGATATTCGCTCCGACTTTAATTGAGTGCTTTTTTGACCGTTCGTTCTGGCTGAAATGAGGGACACGACCTTGGTGCGATGTGAGATGATTACTATGTGTTTCTTTCTCCCTCTCTTTTTTCACATTTATGTGTGTGTGTGTGTGTGTTTGACAACCAAGTTAATAGATACAGGTTCTTGGAGCCAGATGTGGCAGGACATGGCTCTGACCTTGAAGCTAATAACAAAGAGGGAACAGTAGCCTATTGTAGATGTGAGTGTGTGCGTGCCACGAAGCTGTGATTACCTGCATATGAAATCAAAGCTCAGATAAAATATTTCAAACCTTTCAAATCCCTGCACAAGTCCGAGCCAAAATCAAAGTCGACCCACAAGCCTGTGTGCCACGGGGCGAGATGAGCTCTTGCATCAGTTGAGTTATTAAAAATAGTCGAACTGACAGACTCCCACTCGTTGGCTAAGCAAGCTGTCACTGCTCTGTGTTGATGCCGCACTCCGTCATCCTCACTTTTTTCTCTCACTTTGTCTCCTGTGTCGGAGAATGTGAAGAGTGACAGACTGCAGGCCCGAGAGGTGTCACCGGACCATAAATGGATGACTCTGTGTGCCCATTAATCGCCGGGGTTCGACGGGTCAAGTTTCGCATTCGGGGGTCAGAGGGCACGGGTTAGGCTTGGGTTAGTGTGGAGGTCGGAGGTCACCTGTGAGGTTGAGCACACTGCGACGCCCCAAGTGAACTCAGAGAGTAGAGTCTCTCTCTCTCTCTCTCTCTCCCACAAGTGCTTTTGACCAACAATTACAGCTCAGTGAGGGCCTGTAAATGTTCCCACAGGTTAACCTTTAAAGGATATTTAAAACAAATGACCTAGGAAAAGCCAGTAAGCACCTGCTTTACTGCAATTTTTCCTGCCCTTGCTCTTTTCTTTCCATCTCCATTACAGCCCTAGTTTTAAATCTAACCTGGAAAAGAACCCTCCTGTGTCTTAATGACATATGTGCTCTTTCTTTCGTATCAACCATTTTATTACCTCGGCGGGAAAAAAAAGGCTCACAGGTGTCGTATGACTGTGGATGAAAGAAGAGACCCTTCATAGATTATAAGCCACACATTAGTTTGACTCCCTGGATGACAGTTTAGACCTCATCAACATCTTCGTACTGGCTCGCTCTCGTCTTCATCGCTCTCATCTCCGTAAATGGACTTCACATTCCAAAGCTCTCATTAACACAAAGTAATCGGCCAAGTCGGAGTCTGCCTTTCCTGGACTCCCTTTGTTGCCGCCTGCCCAAGTGGTCACCTATAAACTGTTTGGTTTTGGGGTTGGCTGGACAGAGGGTTAAGAGTAGAGACAAAAACAAGAGTAGAGACTCGGCCATGCTCTGTGTCTTCATAAGGAAACGTTAGCCCACTGACATGTGATGGTGCAGCTGTTCCTTTGTTTATCATCGACAGCACTTAAAGATTATAAAGTATTACGTTTTCATTCTGTTTATCTTTTCTTTTTGGGGAGTCGTATGAATGAATTGTCAACACAAATGTCTATCACACGTTTTAAAAAAAGCCCAACATGGCCAAGTAGTACTCCAAACTCGATGAAATAAAACAGAAAATACTCACATGAGCAAGACCATAACATGTTCAGTATTTTTGATAATGTGACAAATTATGATGGGTCAACATAGATGGTTTTCAAGATGTGTTCAGAGTCTGTCTCTAGTTTAAAACATATATTTAAAGTTGTATTAGACAATCTTCCTCGTACTAATGAAGCAGCGAGCCGATGTTTGCCGACCTTTTATCTACTAGCACAGCATTTAACACATATTTGCCCCTAATGGGCACCGTTATGCAGAAGTTACGTACTACTGCTTTGAAGGTTACTTTGAAGCAGTGCTGCAGCTAACTAGTTATTTATTGTCGATTAATCAGTAGATTATTTTCTCGATTAATTGATCAGTTTTTCAGGCCAATGAAAGGGTGAAATACGTAAATCAGAGTTTCCCAAGATGTTATACGTTGGTTAAGAATAAGAAAACAGCATTTTCCTGGAATAGCATATCATTAAAGCCTTCAATGGACTTCATCAGACATAATTAGTGTGTTTTATGAACTAATCCTTGGAGGCCTATCCACCAACTTTTACTTGTTTTGATGTTCCCATCGTTTCGAGCTAATCTTGAGCAGTTTGACTTTCCTCAGTCGGTCAGACGAGTTTCTCCTTGTTGCCGTTCTGCCCGTCTCACTCTTGTCTTAAGGGCTCTTCCCATGACCATAAAAAGTCCTTCTGTTCAGAGATCTCAGGGTCATGCTTTCAACGTATGGAGTAATTAGGGATAAGGAGTTTGTCTACTGAGACTAAGCTGGGCAAGAGAGAGAGAGAGAGAGAGAGAGAGAGAGAGAGAGAGAGAGAGAGAGAGAGAGAGAGAGAGAGCAGGATGAAAAAGAAGGGAGTGGTAGGAAAGGGGAGAAGAAGAGTGGCAAATTATAAACAGTACCACCAGGGTGGAGGGAAAGAGGGAGGAAATTGCTAGAGAACAAGATAAAGAGAGGGATGAAAAAGGGTGGGGCGGACGAGGGGAAAGGGGGAAGGAAACGGAGGGGAAGGGAGATAAAAGTGTAAAAATGGAGAAGGAGAGATGGGGGAGGACGGATGGAGTGTGTGCAGGGAGAAAATACATGAGATGAATGAGAGAAGTGTTGTCTGGAAAGGAGTGCAGGGGAATAAAAAGGAGTGTGAAAGAGGGTTGAGAGAAGAGACACTGTTTAAGTATAGCTTGTGAGTAAGCAATATCAAAGTGGAGGTGACAGACGAGCACATAAATACAGTATGACAAAGCAAGATGGCCGACGCTGTCTAGGCACAAACTCACACCGGTGTCGGGTTTCATTAATTACAAAGGAAACTCAAAAGTTAACAAGTAAGGCTTTTGAATGAAAGCAGCACCAGAAAGGAGGCGTCACTCCCAACTCCCGGTCAGTTTTAATCATTTATCTATATATATTTATAGCTGCATATATATATATATATATATATATATATATATATATATATATATATATATATATAAAAATCTATATTTTAAAATAGAGTACACTTCTTCATCTCTCTGTTTTTTCTTCTTTTTGTCTCACATCAGTTCAGCGGGATCCTTCGCCAGCCGCTCCTGACGCTAAGCCTTGTTGTTGTCTTTTCAAATACCTCTTGTCGCACAGCTGACAAATGGCTGAGATAAGATGACAATTCCCCTCGCGCTTTATAAATAAACTCCTATCAGACGGGCAAATGGAGCGATGTTTTAACGGTTTGTGCGAGCCTGTTTCTACCGGGCATTTTAAATTATATTCCGCGGTATATCTATTTTTGTACTTTGACTTCATTGTCTCTTAACCTACGTTAAATCTCTGTTCCTCAACGATACCTGACATCGTTGCATGTTTCCCCCCTGTCGTCGTATCACGGCCACTTCCCCCTCCGATAACGTTTCGTGTCACGGAGCGTTAACATATCTGCGTGCCCTTTCCGTAAATACGTGCCTGTGCACGGACCACACACACACACACACACACACACACATACACATGCATGACCACGCCGCGCGACAGCCGTGGCCTCCCTCCGCTTCGCCGTTGCTTCTCCAGCAGCGCAGCGCTCCCCACTCACGTCGCTTCATGGAGAAGGTCACGCCGGCCACATGACCTGCTATTTGAAGAGAACCCGGTGGATACCCAGAGCGGGCCAAGCACAATCCAATTACACCCCAGGGAGATGCAGCGCATTTGCTGATCTCTGCTTGAGTGATATTTGGTTTCCCTTTGGATGCTTGTAAAGATCCACTTACATGTTTACGGTCGCCCCCAACTAGAATCAAACTTCTGCTGCGTCGGACCGTTGCATCCACGGCAGACGCTCGACTCGGTGCTCGCTCGTTTGTCAGAAATCAGGTGCGGTTTGACAGTGGACCTCCGAGGCTGGGCAGGTCTTAAATAAACACCAGTTAGCTCGAGGGGAAGAGACAGAAAGGAAGTCGAAGGTCAAGCTCCGTCGGGTGAATCAGATACTCACGACCCGTACTTCACCTTGCACTCCAATCCATTAACAAAAAACTGGTCTAACAATAATCAGGGAACAAATAAATGATTGTTTTCAGTAGTGAACTGTTAAACATAAAAATTATGAACTGATACATGAAATGTAAGGGTGCAACTAATGAAAAGTTAATTCATAGTTGATCAACCGGAGAATTATATGGGAACCCATAAGCCAAAGATTTTCAGTATGACTCCTTCTTCAGGGTTCTTACACATTTTGACCGATGGATTTCCAGGACTTTTCCAGGACTTTAAACCAAATTTCCATGACCAAACTGCAATCTCGATTTATACATGTAAAAGTGAGAACATTTAGTATTTAAAAAATGTGAATTCCAAAGCATACAGTATACATTTAATGAAACAAATGTATTAGAGACAATATTTTATTTAAAGAATAAACATTTGCTTCCCGAGCTATGGCCATCGAACTTTCCAGTTCACTTGCAACGTGGGAAAAAAAACGAAAATTGCGCCGCCAGTATGAGAGCGTATGCCGTCTTATATTTTGAGTCTTTCTTTCTAAAACATATTCATTATTTCAAACTCGGCGTAAATTAACAAGTGAATATAACAAATTTCCATGACTTTTCCCAATCTTTTGTGACTTTTCCATGACCGTAAGAACCCTGTTTCTTGTAGTAATCATGAATATACTTCCAAACATTCCCAAAACAAAGCTTCATTAAAGCACGCGCAAGTGTTATGTTAAACCGTCTCACTTCAATTCAAATCTCCTCTGAAGAGCCCTGCGGCTCTCTTGTCCATACAAGGCCTGGAAACCACAGCTGCTGGAGACATATCTTTGATGTTCCCCACGTGAGAGACGGTGCGTCACCTCGGCTGCATCAGTGGCCGTCGAGTGCCACCGTACGCGAAAGCATCCAGAACGCCTGATAGTAAAGCTTTATCGAAAACCGGCTCGCCAGATTAGACTCCGCCGGGGCCGAACCTCGTCTGCAGCGAGACCATGTTTGGTGAGCGCCGGTCCGCAGGAGATAAACATTCAGCATCGGCGAACGCATGATGATGGCGCGTGAGTTTGAGCGGCGAAGTAGGCGTGAGGAGGCGAGCTCGGCGTTTTTTACTGGTGCGAATCAGTGATCCATTGAGTCGCATACTACGATGTAAAAGGCCGCCGTCGTTCGGCATGTGAGAGTCACACCAGCGGGGCTGTTAAACGTTAGCTCTCATAAGATCACTTTATGGTTACTTTAGTGTTGTTCAGCACAAAGACGTTTGGCTTTTTTAAATTCGATGCAAACTTGGCGTTTCTTCACTGAATATTGGAGAAAAGATTGGAGAAAAGATTGGAGAATCTTGGAGATTGGAAAAGTGCTCGAAGACTTTGACGTTGAAAGTGTCAAATTAGTCACTTAATCATCCATAAAGCAGCTTCCGTTGTACATTGTTCATTTAGCTTTTGAATGCAAAGTCACACTCGGAAACTAGTCACAATACTCTTAGATTTGTGTGTATGTGTGTGTGTGTGTGTGTGTAAATAAGCACACCTGCCTGCAGGTGTGTGGTTGCACGTCTGTGCGGTATACAGTATCTCCACAAAACGTGCTGCTTCTCAGCATGCAGCACACATCATTACACAGAAGATAAAGCGCTGCTGTCCAACCGTACGTTAATTCAACCGAGTAAATTTAAGTTGCCACTCGTCTGGACGGCTTCCAAACATTTCTACAACCATTAGCCTCCTCGGGCTTCACTCTCTCCGTCTTCCCGTCTGCCTTTTACACAATGCAAGGGACGCCTCCCGTCTGGTCGTCCTGCACGTGGACATCACAGCAATTCAAGTCCACATATTTATTTATTTATATATAAGCTAGAGAAACTAATGATTATTTCACAAATATTCTTGTCAGATTATTGTCAAATATTATATAAATATATGTCTTTTTAAGATTGCTCAAGCAACTGTTTGGTCTAGCACATGTCAGAAAATGCAAAACGGATTGTGAAACTGTTATTAATAGTCGATCGAGTATTCAATTCGTGGTCCAATTGCTTCAGCTCTAAATCAAATCTGTTAAAAAAAAGAAGCTAAAATGTCAAACGTTTTGTCATCTTTGGTTAAAGTGATGAGGAACCATCCCTCCTCTGCTTGAAGCAAATATGTCGGGCTGTGTTGCGCTGAAACAAACCAAAAATCTGTCATTTGTGACGTCGTCTATGAGGCGAAATACAGATCCAAGCTTCTAAAATGTGAAGATTTGCTGTTTTTCTCTGTTTTGTATGACCTTCAACTGAACCTCTTGCACTTTGCAGAATTTTACTTGAATTTTTGTTGACTTTAACCATGAGTTGCAGCCCTACAGTCAAGAGCTGGTTCACACACTACGCAGCCTCTGAAATACCTCGGCTGCAGCACCGTACTGAGTACATAAGGTCACAAGGTGAATAAACTGAAACTCTCCATCAGGTTTCCAAGAAGCCTCTGGTCCATACCTCATCTGGGTGGTGCTACAGTGACTCCCTGCATCCATAGTAACCTCAACAGTGGACCAAATATGGTATTACATCAGGCTGCGTGTGTTCGGCTATTCAGTTACTAAGTGACGAACCGTACCCGGGGCCTTAATCTAATTTCTCCTAGAGAAATATCAGATATAATCCGATATACTTTTCTTACATACTTGGTTGTGGATGCTTGGAGCTCTGAAATGGTCTGTCGTCTGGATAGAGATGTTCCGCGCCAGAGACAAAATCACCCCATGCAAAGAGCCCCACGTCAAATTATTTACAGAAAAGGAGACTTCATGGATCCACATTGTGCAATGTGTACAAAAGGAAGGGAGAAAGAGACTGGGAGGAGGTGTGTGTGTGTGTGTGTGTGTGGGGGGGGGGGGTGTCTCCGACAGGGACTAAGTGGATTACCTCACATATTTCTATATTTATTTTATGATCTTTCCACGAACAATATCACTCTGGTGTGTGAAGCTGTAATTAAGTCTTATTGACAGAGAGGCTATCTCTCGCAATGAGTCTGGGTTACTAAGAGTTATTGCGTACGTGTTGCAGCAGCAGTTGCTTGAACTTAAATTGCTCCCTCAGCTTCAGTGAAAACTAATTCGCTCCCTGGCACTGAATTCCCTTCACTACTGCTTTTCCCGAGTGTTGGTTGAAGTCTGGCTTCATGGAACATAACCAGTACGGCCAGCTCTTACGTCTGTTGTAATATCATTATCCACAGTACAATTAGGAACACAATTATTACTATATGTATATTTAAGTTTCTTCCCTTTTCCCCAAGTGAAGAGTTATTTGGGAGTTGTTCCTCATCCGATGTGAGGTTTTGGGACAGGGATGTCTATGTGTACAGATTATAAAGCACTCTGAGACAAATTAGTAATTTGTGAAAATGGGCTATACAAATAAACTGAATTGAAATGCTATGGCTTGGGGTTAGGCTTAGGGTTATATGTATTCAATGACTTACTATATATATATATATATATATATATATATATATATATATATATATATATATATATATATATATATTAGTATGTCCTTGTGTCTCAATTGTACCTGCCAGTCTGAGGGAGGTTGCACACATTTAAAAAGAAATACAAATATGCCATATATCTAATAAAAAATAAAAAAAAGAAAGAAAAGAAAAAAGCAAGAGGGATAAACATGGAGCAACATGACGCCCTTCTTTCGTGATAATGAAACGTTGCGGCTGCACCACGCAGTGGGTCTCATGATGCAACGGCAACTTTTCAAAGGTAAAAAAATAAATAAACGAGACGGTCTTTCTACCCGTCAGACATGGAGGAGCATCACGGGGACAACGAGGAGGGCGCCTTCACATTGATGAAGACGTCTGTGTGTCACGGTCACAGACCGTGAGGCGGCAGGTGGAGGTGCTCGCGCGCGGGTACCTACCTCCTCTTCGTGGTTGGTGAATTCACTCTGCTCCGTTTCTTTCTCGGGTTTGTTGTTATTCATTCTGAGCCGGACTCTCTTCCCACTTTCACTTGGACTGTCTGGTCTCTTGTTCTTTCTTCCCCCGGTCCGCTTCTCTTCCTCTTCTTCCTCTCCTTCCTCTTCTCCGGGACCCAGCTTTACAGACGACAGTCCGCGCGCGGCCGCTGTCCTCACTGACCCGAGCTCCCACACGAGTCCCGTGGCATCAATGATGAGTACGGATTTGGTTGTTGTTGGTGATGTTGTTGTTGTTGTTTTTATTGTTGTAATTGTTGTAAAATAGGGTGAAAAGTCTGTTTCTGTGCAGTCGGATATTCCTCAGGCTTCCTGGAAGTGTTCTCCGAAGGCTCTTGTTGCTCCTGTTCTCCAAATGACAACACGGGAAGTGTTCAGCGGACCGCGCCGCAGGCAAACTTCACTCCCCATCCCCGCGCGAGGGAGGGAGGGAGGGAGGGAGCGAGGGAAGGAGGGAGGGAAGGAGGGAGGGGTTTAGGGTGGGGTTAGGGTGGGATGCACCGTCTGCTGGGCTCCGCCGAGCTTCATCATATAAGACACGGTGTTGTCTACCGTGTGTGAAATGCTCATTTCATTTATTGTGTTATTACTTTTTGTGTGTATGTGGCCAGGATGTTATAAATAAGTAAAACAAAAAGGCTGATCAGTCCCCAAAATAAAACATTGTGAGTAATAACTGGTGTGGGCATAGTTTATAGTTAACCCTGTATGTTTTTAATATTTTTTTTCACTTTAAGGTTCAGAAATACTTTGAGTCTGAACTTTATTACTTCCAGTCATGACCAAACCGTCAATATAGGCCCCTTAAAAACCTCCAAAACAGTTAAGACAACATGTATTATATAAACATCCTGAAATATTGGGAATTAAAGACACGTATCTTTTCATTATTATTGTTGAACTCCAATTCCCCCCAGGCTTCTTTTACTCCACAACTTCCCAGGAAAGAGGCCAAGTCTGAGGTCCTGGGGCAGCGCTTAGTTCATATATTTCAATGTTTCGTTGTTATGCCTAATACTGTTGTATCTCTTTTTATTTATTGTATTTTTACCGTCTGTGTGTGGCTGGCCAGGCACTGCACATGGAAGGCTTAATATGTTTTCCCTTTGTTTCGGGTCCTTGTCTTTATACATGAGCCTAGGAGGAGAAAAACATAAAGCACTTAAGATATATTATGAGGTTAGAGCACCGCCTTTAACAAGATAGTTAAACTTGTAACTTGTTGACTGTTAAATTTTAACATTCAAGCTGCATGACATCCTATCAGTTCAGCTCATAAATCTGGCGTCACGAGACGTCTTGCGTCCCTGCACACTCGGGACTAGTGTCTGTCTCCTTCCCTTGTGTCAATCCCTCAACATGTAGCCCTCAGCATAATTCATCATTCATGCACAGAGCAGTAGACAATTATCAACCTTACTGGTTTTTTTGTCACTTAAATTTGCGTTTTCCTGAAAACACAAATCCGACCCCTGACAAACCTAATAAATCCCACTGACGTTTTAGTTTATCATTTCGAGGGCCCCTGAATAGTGTTGTGGTTTCGGGCGCATACTTCTCCTCACACATCCCCGTCTTACCCCGGCACTCAAGAGGTAAACACTGGAGACAACACCTGTGCATTGCTCAAGTTTGTCTCCATAATGACAAGTAGCTCTAATCCACGATGTGGGCTCACTTAAGAATATCTGATTTATGTCCTGTGAGTGGGGAAACAGCCTGCAGATATCAAGTGATGTCTCAACAACAGGAGAGATGAGCAAACACACTGACAAGGCCTCCTTGATCGCCCCCCCCCCCCCCGTTTCACAACATTTATTTTGAGCAACCGCCTTTCACTTTGTGTTTTTTTGCGATGAAAAGTTCAAAAGCTGACAGTAGCTCGACGGTGGAGACTTTAAATATATGTTGCATGACATTTATTCCACGGGACAGACTCTCGCTTCTCTTGACAGCCGGTTGATAAAACCAGGCGAGTCTTCTTTTTTTTGCTGAACTTGCACCTCAAAAGCAACAAAAGAAGGAAAGACAAGTCATCGCGGATCGGTCGTAGAGATTTCCGCTCTGTCCCCTCCCAGATCATGTCGATATCAATTACTGTGCGTCTGAAGCGTGCACAAAGGAGACATGGCAGCTTCTTTCATGCTGACGAGAGGCAGTTCGGCATGAGGAAAGGGGGAGGAGGGTCTCGGAGTCTTCCAAGCAGATAAAAATGGAAATGTTCCCCCTCGCTTCTCAGCGGCCCTGTATCAAAGCTCCCTGCCGAGGTCTGGGGAGCGAGGAGGGGGAGGAGAGGTATAGGAAGGAGGAGGAGAGGATAGGAGGGAAGGAGGGGAGGAGGGGAGGAGGGGAGGAGAGGAGGAGGGGAGGAGGGGAGATGTCCCAGCTGTGTTTGACAGCTCTCAGGGCTGAGCTGTGTGGTCTGATGCTCAGAGAGGGAGCCCCCCCCCCTCCTCCTCCTTTAAAAACACACACAGACAGACACACACAGGGGGGGGTGGGGGGGGCAGTCTGGTCACTATGTCCTGGGTAACATGTCCGCGAGCTTTGACACGGTCCAGCCTCACAAGACGATATATTGGTGTTATCAAGAGACAGCTTAGAGTTCTCCAGGAAGATGCAGAACAATCTCGTCCCCACATGGTTGAGGAAGTTATTTCTTTAAAAAAAAAAATAATATTTCACATTTCAAAGGAATAATTAAGCTCTTTTGGTGAATTTCCTATTTGATTTAGAAGATGTGTCACATGTGTGCACGCTAAATATGACGCCACACAGCCAGTTGGCGTAGCTTAGCAGAAGAGAAGCTCGCCTCTCTCCAGGAGTAAAAACAAACCAGAGAAACACTTTTAAAGATCACAAAGTAACACATTATAATAACAGATGACCTCACCTTTTTTTGGGAAGTCTTATAGGCTATCGAGTGAACACTTTCAGATTTTTATCATGTCAAAGATAGTCCTCATCTCTGAGGCCTTTTCTCATCCATTAATGTCATCCTGCACATATAATAAGAAATCACTGTTTATTTAAAGTTAATTAGTTTATATTTGCTCAATGTGGTATATTGTTTGTTTATTATGTACACTTATTGTTCAGATAAGTTGTGGTAGGTGGATATTGTTTGTTTTTTAACTTAGACAGGCTTGCTGTCTTCATGCTACACAAAGATAAATGGCTGCTGTTTGTAGATCCAGATTTGAAAGATTTGAAAAATCAATCTTCCCATCTAACCCCCAGCAAGAAAGCAAATAAGCAAATCTCCCAAAATGTCAAACTCCTGCTTTAAGAGATCTTTTGAAGCCCAGATGACAAACATTTCACCATATTGCAAGAGCCTCCGCTGAAGATTGAGACACAAATCAGATTATCCAATATTGTCTTCTGGATCACTGACTCATACCTCCATATGAGCGCCAAAGCAAGAATCTACCGTGACACGACGGCAAAGTATTGACCAGCGGTGAATCCCTGACGAACCCCGTGGTTCCTGCGAGCTGTCGGTCTCCGTCACGTGACTTTAAAGATGCCGCCCCTCCCCCCCCCCCCCCCCCCCCTCCACTGTTTCTCTTGCATTCCTGCAACCCTTGCATCAAAGCAAAGTCCTCGTCTCCTCACAGTTACCAACTTCTTCCAAAACAACCACAATAAAAAAAGGAAAAAGGAACAAGAGATGGAGAACAATGTTGCAATCCTATCCCCGTGGACCTGCCGGCTGCTTTGGTTTTGGCCGAGCGGCACACCTCACTCTGATGTGGGGCGAGTGGCTCCGAGCCAGGCCATTCCATTCCTTTGACTTACTGATACAAAATGTTCCTCCCTTGTGCTTAGTGGCCCTTGATCCTCCTCTAAGATCACCAATGAGCAATTTGTGGTCATCCTGACCCACTCTAATTGGCCATGAAGGGCTCGGTGCTTTGTTTGAGTTTAATCTTCTTCGGTAGCTTCCTCACAGCCGTCGCTCTGTTTACTCAACCTGTGTGTAACATAAAGATACGGTTAAGTTTGCTGGTTTTACGGTTGTTCTTAACGGCCGGGGTTGTTCTTCTCTTTTCTTTCCATCCTCTCAGGTGATGCCGTTACAGTCGCCGCAGACTTTGATATATTTTTACTGAACCTATTGACCTGCTGGTGGCTCTCGAGGGAAGGTCAGGGGATCGTCACAGATGTAAGGATTCATCCTCTGGGTAAGATGAATGTCTTTATAACATATGTCAATTCATCCAATAGTGCCAAGGTATTGACTGTTTAAAAAGAAATGTCAATCATTTCAGTAGCTTCATCTTCTGGGGACTATGAATGTCATTTTCATGGTTACATTTATTAAATTGATGGGCAAACATATCCATCCCTCGCGCCACAATCTTAATTAAAGCAAACCAGAATTATTCATTGAGTTGAGTTTGAAAAGTTTCCCTGAAAAAGGTTAGCTTCATATTCCATAAAGGCCATGAAGTCCAAATTAATGAGACAGGTGAGTCTGGAATACATGTTCATTTGAGTTAAGTCTTTTTCGAGAGCTCTCGTGATGAACTGGGTCGCATCGCTGAGTGCTGAGGTAGAAGAACATGCGCTTATCCTCGTGAGCGCGGCCGGACTCCTCAGGTGCAGCCGAGTGTTAAATCTGACAAAACACGAGGAGGAAACCTGCTCGGAACAAAGAGCTGGAGTCTCCCGACCACCTTTCTGCCTCCCGATATGAAAAAAGACCAGCAGCGGTTGTGTCAAAGCACCGAGAAACACAAAATAAACCCAATTCTGTGTCATTAGACTGAAGACTATGAGCTGTCGTGGTTCAGCGGGCGGAGGAGGGGTTGAGTAGAGAGCAGAGACCACGCTAAGTATGTCTCCTAGGCTTGAATTCCCAAATGTTGACACAGGTCTCTATAATGGGCTGTAATGTCCCCTTTGAATGCTGTGGAGTGGTCCTAAAATGTCTTAAAGCTTCCAAGGGAAGTGCATAAAGTTATATTGTGTCTTTTTTGTTGTGCAGTGGAACCAATAAAAGGTCCAACTAAAACCTTGACGTCTTTGTCTTTCTCCCCCGCTTTTAATCTTTATTGAACAGCGTGTGTATGTACAAAATAATGAATCCTTAATTTGCTTTGAGAACTGTGTGTTGTTCTTTACTTTCAGTGAATTTAAAATCTTCTAAGCGTCAATTTTAGTGTAGTATCTGAATACTTCCTCCACAACTATGCGCACTACCAGAAATGTGACCCTCGTGGTGGATCGGAGGATCATTAAGATTTACACTCTAGGGCAGGGGTGTCAAACTAATTTTCACCTTGGGCCACATCAGCGTCATGGCTGCCCTCTTAAAGGGCCGGAAACACTTTATAAACTCCTCGAACACATTGTTAAGTAACTCTCTTTGCATTTGATTATTGTTTATTTGCGTGTAGAAATATTGTACCTAAGAAAATGTCTCTTATATTACGACATGAATCCATTTAATTTGAAACCTTCGAAATAAAAGCATGGGAAATCTTTCTTCAATTTCTTTAAGAAAAGGGGATCACATGTCTTTCAAGCCGTCAAGGGCCACATAAAATGATGCAGAGGGCCGGATTTGGCCCGCGGGCCTTGTGTTTGATACCTGTGCTCGAGGGAATAAAGATTTCTATAAAACTTTGCCTAACAGCTCATCCAACAGTTGCTGTGATATTTCAGTCCGGACCAAAGGGGGTGCATCAACTGACCAGCATTGCCATCCACCGAGTCATGCCGCTGCCGTGACTATAAAGGCACGACATCCTGTGTACCAGGGTCCCCCGTTGTGATGGGATTAATTATTTCTGTAGGATTGCAATGGAAATCGCTGTGGTCTATAGGTCACATTTCACTTTTTAAAGGTGGAGTGGACCTGGAAGCAAAGGTCAGCTGTCAGAAAGCCTTTATCCTCTCAAGCCAAGCGGTGACCATGACTGACTGGTGGACTACACCCAGACTGGAAGCACAGATCAGTAGAACAAAGAGTACTGTAAGAGCCGATGCTCCTTTTTGCCTTTTTTAAATATATATAGTTTTAATTAGATATGTTTGTAGGTGGAGAAATGTTTACTTGTGTTTCACTTTTTACAGCAACTTCCTCAGAGTCCAGTGCTGTATTACAAATTGACATCTTATGAATCTCTCTTTATTTATGATTGCATCGTCTCTCCGGGGAACGCTGCATATTGTAGCAAAGGCCAAATATTGGGTCGAGATAATCCTCTGAAAAGAAAAGCAAATACCACTGCGACGTCCAAAAGTACATGAGTGAAAGCTGGCCGGCTAATTCAGTTTCACAACAGTACAGTAGGGGAGAGGTATAAATAACCGCGTCCAGAAATAGAACAACGCATGAACTTCCTCTCAGATTCCTGCCGCGGTTCGCCATCGTCAGAGCCATTGTGCCTCTCTGAAAACCCACGGCGGATTAAAAGGCCACCGTCGCCACCCAGGAGGCCCTTGTCACTCCGCACATCCGCGCGACTGTGCCCAGCATCTGTCTTCCTCGTCACGTTAAAGTAAACTGACGCGTTGGCAACACCCCAAAATAAAAGAACCCGTTAGTAGTGGGGAAGAGAGGGGGGGGGACGGAGGAAGTGAGAACGGAAAGGAGCCTCGACGTGGCCCCGGCTGCACTCCGCCGCTGAAATAATTAGCCCCTGGTTGACGTGGACTCCTCGTGGGACTCCACCGTGACATGTCCAAATGAGTACTGGCAGCGGGCGGCAGCAGCTGTGTGCCTCCTACAGGGAGCCGCTGCACCGGGCCCAGTGCGCCCCACACAAAACCCTTCAACTCCGAGCGCCCAGCGCCGAGGCCTTGAACTGGTTCTACAGCTGCGAGAGTTTGAAGGAAACAACTGCAAAATATGACATCATAACTTGTTTATGCCGGGTGCTACAGGCAGTGATCTGCTACTGCCTATTGCACACACACACACATGCATACATACTTCTATCCGCACCCAAATTCAAGAGGCTGTGGCACAGATGGGAGCACCAACCCAAGGGGCTCAGAGATGAGGGGGGGAGGGGGGGGGTCACCAGGCATGATTTAGCACCAGCTGCAGTAGAAATGCAAGTTGCAACCGCGCCCCATTGTCAGTTACAATAATAAACCAGCTTCCGCTTGGAATTCCCAATCTGGCAACCCCTGGTGGGAGAGCACAGGACTGGCAAACACCGACTCCAAGACGGTGACGACCACACCCAAAGTCTTCTTTAAACACATCATGATGCAACTTTTAAATGGTGAATCCTCTTGCTGTCAACAAGCACATTATTTGTAATGTGTATTTGTCAGCTGTAAACTAGAATTCAGGAATATTTTCAGCAAGGAATACTTTATAAAGACACATTTTACTAGCATTATTAATATATGCTATTTTAATTGGATATTTTTGTATCATCTGCTGAAACAAAGCCTTCAGAGCAGCCAGTACAGAGGGCAAACAGAGAGTTGCTCAATAGTCCCTCCTTGTGGTAAACAAATATAGAAACAAATAAAACCAACACTCAGAGGAATACAAGCTTTATTGCAATCTTTAATCGTTTTTATTGCAATATTGTTGTATTTTTATTGGAACAGTTATAAATATATAGATACATAGTAGTAGAATTGATTACCATACAAATGGCACAGAAGATTTACAATTTCAGGTTCAAAATACATAAATAGGGATGGGAGGGAAAAGCAAGTGCAAAGATATTGTTGATGCAAAAAAGCAGTGTAGAAAGTGTGATGTTCATTTCCAGAGGTACTCTAGACGTTACAGAACAACACTCACGTGAAAGACACGTGCAGGTTGAGGGAACTGAGTGAGCGCGTGGCGTCGGATGCTCTGGAGGTTGCAGGAAGTAGGCTACACTCCCTCTGGATCCAGCTTCCTCTCAGTTCCTGACAGGTGTGCTGTTTCCTTTGGTCGTCTTCTTCATGTGGTGATAGTTGGGCAGAATCTTCATGAGGAAGTCGAGCTGCAGAGTCTGAGACTACAAGAAAGAAAGAAATGTATTCAAAAAAACATCCCTGTGTATATGAATTTGCAAATAAGCCAAAGCAACGTAGGGCATGAGTGAGCACTGACGGAGCCGGACCTACCTGGGGCTTTTCGCTCTGCACCCGGCGGATGCAGCTCGACCCGTACACCACCGTGTTCTCCGGCACGACCTCACACGTGTTGACCTGGCAGCACGCTCCAATGATGCATCCACTCGTCAGGATCACGTTCCTCCCGAGATCAGCTGGGATTTAATAAAGATATTAATATATCTGATGCATTTAGATCATGCTGTGCAATGTTAGAAATCTGCTTTTTGACAATATTGTATGTTATCATAAATCACCTCTGGCCAGATCCTCCTCAAATTGAAAAACATAAATTAACCTTGCATTGCGTTCACTTTATATACTAGATATACACTGATATACACTGTGTACACTTTACATTTATTCATTTCCTGTATTATTTAAATTCTTAAATGTAATATGTCCTGCCCTGCTATTTTATTTTATTGCATTGTATATATTGTAAATATGCTCGGTGCTCCTACAAATAAATGTACCCCTTAGGATGAATACACTATCTATCTATCTATCTATCTATCTATCTATCTATCTATCTATCTATCTATCTATCTATCTATCTACGAAACATAACATGATATATAGCATGAAAGTATATTTTATTTAGGGTGCAACCTCCTCATAGGAATATAGTTAGTGATTACCGTACTTACATTTAGACTCAATCACATTGTTGTCCCCAATTTTCAAAGCTTGTGAGACTGTGGAAGAATAATTAAGGATTTAAACCTATTCTTTTGTATTTTAAAACAGTTACTAGAAAACTAAAGCCCAACTGATGGAGTGTGTGTTATTTATTTTGTTATAAAGGCATAATATATGAGTTTCATTTAAACTAGTATTAGTAATAGCAGTATTAAATATATGTTGGTCCAAATGACAAATAAAATTAAAAAATGCACATGCAAATAAATTAATAGTAATAAGGCATTAAATTAAAAAGGGGGAACAATTAACAAGAGGTGCAGCCTGAAGCTTAAGCTTATTGAACCTGCGCTGTGGAACACAACTAGTAACCTACAACAGATCAGTATTAACTAAATGTATTTGTACATGATATCTATCATCACGGTAATGTCTTAGCCATGAGTACATTTATACCGTGTAGGACCTTTTACAGCTGAAATAAACGTGGCAGTGCTTTCTAGTGGACAAACTGTATATCGGCAAAACTGTTTCTCCAGTAACTTCTCTCTAATATACGTTTGGTATCTTTGCAGATAAATTACAGACATAAACTAAAATAGACCAAAGCCATTCGCTTATATCTTCCAATTTGTCATCCTGACTCGACTGCAGTGAAATGCTCATATGTGGTAATCCGCAATGCAAAGGATACCACATCCAACTTCAAACACATTATTGGTCCCGATCGTCATGGTTTTGGGCTCCACTCCCTCTGCGTCTGGCATGATATTCTCTGGGTAACTACAGGCAGAAACACAGGTGAGATCAAATAAGATAATATACTCTGATGATTAAATAGTACACGTGTGTTGTAAATACACATACCTGTTAATAATGAGTGCCTGCTCCTCTATCAGATTACCCTCTCCAATGACAATAGGCCCCGCCTCTGCTATGATCCGTGCTTTGGGGTGGACCACTGTTCTAGCACCTATAAACATAAATAAGTCTTGCCTTATTGGAGCACACAACTGATAGATAAACAACGAGCAAAAGCAAAAGCAAACTCTCACCTATGGTTACGTCTCCTCTTATTTCGCTTTCGACACACACAACAGCTCCAGCTGCAATTTTAGCACTGCGAGAAGACACAGAGACAATGTGAAACATCAATAATGCAACCACAACATCTGCATCATCAGAGGGACACATCCTTCAATCTGCGATCACATAGATTATTGATTATCACCAGGCTGTTTTTATCAACAATGAATAGCTCGATATTTAGCCTAGATTATAAATATAGGGCTCGCCATCGTTGATTACGAAGAATTATTATAAGATTAAAGGGCATTTTTATTCCCTAACAGACAGAAACCAAACGTAACGCCGGTTACATATATGTGTTTACCTTTTCTGTGCCATGATTAGCTTGGCGTCCGACATTCTTGCGATGATGAATAAATGTGTCGATAGTTGATTATTAATCCTAGTTCGGAGTTGGTGCTCAGGGGTCGATTATGTTTGTCTGACAGAAAACCCGCCTGCAACTCTGCTGCTCTCTTCTGTATTTATAAGGATACTGCAATACACCTGTGTGGATAACTTGTCGTTTATATACAGGTCCTTTATATTTACAAGATATAAGATGATATATTATCTTGCAATAAGGCTTATATATCATTAATGGCCGGTTTATAAACTACTAAAATCATCACAATACCCCCCCCCCCACTCTCTATTCTTCCATTTATATATTTTTTCTCCCAGTACAACAATATTAATATGTACATGCCATACATTAACTTCATTATCTCAATAAATAAATGAATAAAGCATTGGACATGCTCTTACACCAGTTTCTTTAATTTTAAATAGTGCATAATTTAGTCTCATTGCATTGTCACCATGTCTCCTGCAGGGTGCATCAAATGCTAATAAATAAACCAGTTCATGTTACTGGATGAGCTTTTGGATAAAGATCATTACAATTTGAATAACCCTTTTCTCTTGGTGGTATCTTAAGTCAAAAAAAGGAGGACGTTTATTATCGTCTAATGATGGTCAACATAATTTGTTTATCTATTAATTCATTATTGTTTTTATCTAAATCCGTAGTAAATGACTGTCGGTTAGAGACATTTCCCCTCTAATAAACAGTGACCTCTGTTGCAGCTAAATTATAGCCGCATAATGTTGTTTTTATATTTTTAACCAATGCATTTGCACCTAAATGGAATTTAAATTGGGTCAAGTCAGCGAGAGTTCACCACAGTAAAACAGGAAATTGAACAATAATCGGTTTTCAGAATGAAATGCATACTTTTCTATGTATGACCACAACAAATCAAACAAATCCCATTCGAGCCTACCATAAATTATATAGCCACTATATGTTATTTTTATAATTTACATTTGAATTGTAGTCTTATATTAAATATGTTCATTATATTTCTTGGTAAAATGATATATGTTGGGGTGATGAAATGATTTAAGTAAACAACAAAAATACTTCTAATCCGAATCTTTTAATTCTGCTGATATCACAATACACCACTAACTGAGTACTAGTTTTGTTACTACGCTGTACTTTTACTCATGTAACATTTTGATGATAGAACTTTCACTTGTGTAATGGCGGGTCTTCGGTTATAATGTTGCTATATATATATATATATATATATATATATATATATATATATATATATATATATATATATAATTTAATGGGAACACTTGAGTGGGTGTGCAGAACAATAACATCGCAAAAATATGATATGATAGAGACTCATGCGTCTGCTCAACTTCACGACTTTTATTTTGAAACGAAGTCCCGGAAGTGCCACCGCTAATTCTGTCAAACTTGATGGCCGTTGAGTTTTAAAGGAGAGCGAATAGTCACCCGAAACGAAAAGAGAGCAGCTGGCGGAAGCAGTCGTACCTGCGCGTGTTAATTAGTAGCCTGATAGTCACTAGTTACGGTTCTGTAAACGACTCAGACATATATATAAAGTAATGCTGGTGTGTCGATAACACAATAAATTCGGACTTATTTAAACATGTGGATGTTGGAGAGCAACTGTGTTTTTTGCAGCGAGCTCGCGCACCGGGGCTTAATTCTCTTGCGGTTATCGTGTTAACTTTGTGGAAATATGTAACTGCAACAAATGAGACAGAAACATGGAGCAGTCGGCTACTCTCGACATAGAGACGCTCAAGGTAAGCGGACAGTGGACGGAGTGCACGTGTGATGTCATTTTCATAGTTTATCGATTAGTTCACGTTAGTTTGATAAACCTTGCTTTTTGTTGAGTTATTTACCTGCGTGGCGTCGGGGTTTCACTTTGCCTCGAGTCCCCTCTGCAACAGGTGCTGTGATTGCTCCATTGTAAAGCTGCTAATTGAAGCTGAGGGTCCGTCTCTCTCCAGGCGGGAATACGGGGATTAACAAAAACTCGCTCGCGCGCAAACCACAGGAAGCCTGCACGGACTCATTTAAAAAAAAAAAAAAAAAAAAAAAAAAAAAAAAAATATATATATATATATATATATATATATATATATATATATATTTGTAATGTTCTTTTTGACATATTTGTTACTGGTTGCATTCTCCTCTCCAGGTGTCCCTGTAAGGTGACAGCCGCTTATGAATACGGTGCCTGCATGCTTTCTCATTATCATTCCACTCCGGCAGTAACCTCCGGGCTACAGTCTGAGCTGCAGTGCAACACCAACAAATGAAAAAAAGCATATGTGTGGAGAGCCGCACACAGCAGAGCTGCTGGTTCGGGCTGAGGGATTCTTGACCTGTCACACGCACGCGCACACGCACGCGCGCACTCACACTACTCTGGGTCTTAAATCAGGCTTATCAGTCAGGACATCACTCCTGAGCTGATCCAGCACTTCCTACTTAGTGACAAGTGTGCAAGTTTGGCTCCATCTCATTTGTCACCTAAGTGCCCCCACCCAAAAAAAATCCCTATAGGTGCTTTAACCTTTTAAAGTCACTATATCTACTGTCATTAGAGCAGAGGATTTGTAAAGAGGGCTTTGTGGTATACTTTGTTGTTGTTGATAATGCGCTGCTCAGTTTGTCACTTCCCCTGTGCGTCCTGTGTTCGACTGATGAATGCAAATGAAGCCTTTGGGGGGGGTGATGTCCAAAATGGCCCAGTTGCGCTCCCTGAGGATTTTGCCAGGGATTAGCGAGGAAGTCTAGCTCGGTTTGGAGAAGTGTCTGTCGGTCTGCCGTCGTCTCCTCCCCGCCACAGAGGAAGGAACTGACGGAGCTGAACACATTTAGAGGCTTAACGGAGGCAGCTACCGTTAATAAATTATGCAGAGGTGCCAAGAGGAGCCAAGGATGTTTGGTCGCACACACTTCTGTGCTGCCAATACAAATGTGTCATCAGAAGCAGAGCTGTGTGTGTGTGTAACAGCAAAAAGCCAAATCTCTCTGAGAAGCCCTCTACAAACAGGCTGTGATGTTCAGCCTCGTTGGCTGCATGTTCTGATTGAACAGCTGCGACCTTTTCTTCGTGCCGGATTCGTCGGAGATCTTTGATCCCCGCCGGTCTGGCGCTCGCCGTCGGCCTACCCTTTGTTGCTTTCCGCCGGAGGAAGTGTTCTGCCACCCCTCCCATAAAGGGCAACCCCACCGCCGAAGGTGAAGCCATTGACGATCTCCGCCGCTATTGTAACTCCAGCGGAGATGATGGAGCCACAAAAAATTGGATTTCACATATAAGTGGAGCGACTATTGACGGCGGCGCCCTCGCTCGATTGTCTCATCTACAATATGTGGAATGGTCACATCGATGATTTGAGCTGCACATTTGAAAGGCGTAATTGGTTTTCCAAGTCACGGTGGTGCATTCAGGCTCCTCTGTCTCTTTGATTGGGCTTTCTATCAAACTAAAGGGCCCGCACAACCGGAATGAATGGGTGCTTTGATACCGTATGACGGACTCGTGGCGTTATCGCGCCCGTCCCATTTCCCCGCTGCTGCCTCAGCGATTGGGTAGTGATCAGACGCAGGATGGACGAGCGAACGCTTTACAGTCATTAGTGCGTCTCAAATGTTTTCTTACCTCCAGCTGAGGCCGCCCTGTGGGACTCCTGTGGCACCGTTGAGTGAGAGCGCTCGCCGATTTGCTGATTTACACCATCGAGCATTAATAACGTCTCGTTTTCTTTCATTAGGGGATTCTGGGCTGCGTTTCGCTGTTTGATCAACACAGCATGGAGAATATCACCCTCGATGCTAATTGGGGAAGATGAGCCTTGCTGGCAGTGGGTGTGACACTGCTGGGTAATTGCTAGCTTTGGCTGGATCCAGCTGTAACGTCTGCAGTCAAAGCTCTAAGGACCACACACACACACACACACACACACACACACACACACACACACACACACACACACACACACACACACACACACACACACACACACACACACACACACACACACCTCTACGTGGTAAACCATCCGTAGCTCAGAGAAGATTTCAGACCCATCTGTTTGTGATAATCTATTGACATTTGTCTTCAGCATACTTACTGTATACGCATTTTGATAATTTAGAGCAATGTAACTGACGCTTACCCTAACCCCGAAACCACCCTCTTTTTGTTAAGTACTCTATAATTATCGTACTGGAAATACTTTTTCTCAGAGTAAAAAATAAAGAGCCTTTTGAATGTTTTAGCGTTGAATTCTTCTAATTTTGCCCACGTTCATCAGCGTGGTTATCGGCGACGGTATTGCTTGATTTGTTGTTTCCAGCCACCAAACACCAAGTTGTTGTTTGCCAAGGAGGGAGGAGGCATTGCAAGAGAGGCTGGACCAATGAGGCCACGCCATTGAGGCAGGAGGCATTGGGAAGGAGGCCAGGTCCAGGTCAGGGGTTGGATGTAGGAAGCAAGGACCCAGGAGCCAGGACCAGCTTGAGGCTTAATGGACCCTATGAGGCCAGAAAGCCCAAAGACCGAGTGGAAGAAGTCAAGTTAGTAATGTGCAATGAAGAAACGGGAATTCATCCATAAAGAGAGAGAGAGGAGCTCGGTGAATCCTAAAACGTCCCCTAGCCGCCAATCAGCATATCATGGGGCTGACCAGGTAAACCTGAGTCTTCAGTCTCTTAAAGGAGGTGACTGTGTCCCCTGGACTGTAAGAGGCCTTAGGGCTCTGGCTCCCATCCTACTTTATTTCTTTCCACGTAATGGCTAATTTCTGATTTAGTTTGTCCAGATTAGTGTGACCATGTTAGGATGTGGTTGAGGATGATTAATTGGTTGAATGTCATTAGTTGTTGTATCAGTAAATGAAGGTGGGTACGATATTTGTACTTATTTATTGTCCCTCCCCAAACGGTTGCATCATCGTGGTAAAAGGAAAGTGTCCATCTGTCGCTACGTCGACCTTTAACTTAAGACTGTTTCTGTGGTTGCAGCAGTGAAAGGGTAAAATGATTTTATTATACAGTTGTGGCGCGGTCGCGCCCAGCAGACGCATTCTTCAGTAGCGTAACAATGCGTTTACATATAAAGTGTTAATTGTCGGCCCGACTGAAGCTAACGTGATGAATGGGAGTCGTTCAACGCCGTGTGACGTGCCTCCTCGGCTCGCTGTGTAATCAATATTTTGTTTCTGAAAAGTCAAAGTTGTTTCTCACACAGCCGGACGTCTTGATCAGCCCGGCTTGTTTGCGAGAGCCGGCTGTGACCGGCATGCTGAAGTGACGGATTGACCAAATGCCAGCCGCGGCGCTCTCCTTCCATTTGCTCCGTGAACAGCGAAACTTTAGGCGGCACGACTACCCCGGGGTAATATATGCATTAAAAGTCTTGCAAATTCTTGTAAAGAAATCACAGCATCCACGAGCGTTGGGAACAGTAAGTTGCCATAGAAATTGCAAGTGTAGATGTTTCCCCTAGCAACAAGAGATTGAAATAGACTCCATTGGTCCAGCCGGGGCATGGCTTCAGGCTAAAATATGTACGTTTAGTTTTCTGTGTTATTACCTTCTCATTGAAAATGCGGACGGTAATGTTTTGATTGCTGTGTATTTGTAGTCAAAAAGTATTAAACTGAATCGCATGAAATTTAGTGGGATGATTGGTTATTAACCAGGGACCATTTGATTAGATTTTGGGATTGACCGGGTCAAAGGTCAAGGTCATGAAAAGGTCATAATCTTCTTTTTTCCATAGCGCGGTCAATTTATATCCAATTGGCTGCAACTAATACCAACATGTTCATAATTCAATGCCCAATCATGTGATATGCGAAGGTATGCGCTCTACCGAGTGCCCGTTCTAGTTTTGAATGTGTTTTCAGGGTTCTTACGGTCATGGAAAACCTGGAAAAGTAATGGAATTTTTAAAAGGTAATTTCCAGGCCTGGAAAAGTCATGTAAAAAAAAAACTTAAATCATACAAGTTTTGGAAAAGTCATGGAAATTTGTCATGATCACACCGAGTTTGAAATAATTAATGTTTTTTAAAGAAAGATGCTCAAAATATAAGCCGGCGTACGCTCTCAATAGACAAAATGTTCTAAATTGTTCATGTTTTTACCGAGATTTCAGTTTGGTCATTGACATTTGGTTTAAAGTCATGGAAAAGTCATGGAAATCCATTGGTCAAAATGTGTAAGAACCCTGTGTTTTGACATTCTGGGTATCTTTAGAGTGACTTTAGAAGTGTCTAGATGATTGTCTTGTCACTCGGGGTGTAGTTCGACCCCACGTAAAGTCGTGGTTGTAAAGAATCTGAACCTGCATTGATGGTTTGTACTCCATCTTTGTGTAAGCTCTTCCCATAATGCTCTTGTCCCTCTGCTGTGCCACTGGTTGAATTGGAGTCGTCGACATGTCTAGGCCAGCGACGCGGGTCATTCGTATTCGCTGCAAAGTCACAACATCCATTTGTGAGACGTCTGCCATCGCTGGCACACACACCCTTAATTGTTCATCCAAGGAAACGGTCATTCAAAGAGTGGATTAAGTTGTAAGCTAGTGGGAAGGCTGTGGAGGAGGCCGTGTTTGAAGGATTTGTTCCTGTGTTGTTGTTGTTCTGGTTTAGAGTTCAATCACTCACGTCCTTACAAGGAACGCTGTGAATTATGGGAAGGATTTGGGAATGTATGCACAGACACACAGTGGAGTTTTAACTGTTCCTTAAAGTACTTGGGCAGGTTAATTGATAATCATGATTAAATTCCTTGTGATGAGACGGTTACTTTCTTGATATAATTATAATTGGTGTATGCATCATATTTTAAGAAATGGCAATTACATTTTCCCAAATTCCAAGGCCATATATTAAAGTTGCCCAACCAGCTGGATGTGATGTCAAAACAAGTTTAATTGACTTCCTGTGATCCTGTCAAGTAGAGCTGCAACGATTGGTTATGTCATCAATGAGTTCATCAACAGAAAATGAATTGTCATCTATGTGATGATTAACTTTTTATTTGCTTTTTCAAGCAAAGCTCTAAAGAGGGAGTGGTTCTGGCTTCTCCCAGTATTTACTATTCTTAGCGTCAAAGTAATTACATTTATTTTAGGTTTTCTTCCGTTGGTTGGACTAAACACTGAAGTCATCTGCACCGCCTGGAGGACAGACGCCCGTTTCTGGCCCCCGCTGTTTGCCAGCTGATGCAGCTTGACGCTCGTTCTACAAACCCGACGTCTGGGGATCTGTAATCGCCTGAATCCATGTACTGCTCACACTTTGTAAGGGGTATTGATTCATTGCAACAATAATAAGTTTGTGATTGTGTTCCCTGGTAGTCGAACACACTTGTGTAGCACGGCTCACTCCATCTTACTGATGGAGTGAACAGGAGCCCGGGGTACAGCTTCTACCTCCATTTAAACCTGGGTCAAGTCACTCACTTCTTCTTGGAACAAAGTATTCAGCTCGCTGAGCTAAATGAGCTTTTTCCCGTTCTGCCACCGTTAATGAGAGCTGTCAGGGACACGCTCTATCTCATGGTATCCGTGCCCTCTGCTAATGACATGCTGAATGGGAATAAAGCATTTGGGGCATGGATTCTAAACTGAGTAATGCATATATTACACTCTCTGGGGATGACTGTGCACAGGTGTGTCAATTATTGAATTTGTATCATGCAGGGTTCGTACGGTCGTGGAAAACCTGGGAAAGTCATGGAAAAAAACTTGAATCATAAAAGTTTTGGCGAAGTCATGAAATTTTGTTAAAATCACAGCGAGTTTGAAATAATAATAATATATATTTTTTTAAAGAAACACTCTCAAAATATAAGCCGGCTTACGCTCTTAATACGCAACATTTTCTACAGTTTTCATGTTCATACCGAGATTTCAGTTTGGTCATGGACATTTGGTTTAAAGTTATGGAAAAGTCCTGGAAATCCACTGGTTAAAATGTGTAAGAACCCTGATCATGCAATTAACCAGATTTTTATACTGACATTGTTGAATACATGGACGTTTGAGGAACTTTCAAAAACTCTTTGATGTAATTGGGTATTTTAACTCTGTCTACCAGCGAGTAGTTTCTCTCTTAATGATCTGTGAAAGAGGAGGCAGGAGCCTCGGTGTGAATTCATCCCACCAATCAGGGAACAGAACAGCCCGGCGCTCACCCGGCCTCGCACCCTCTGATGGGGACTTTCACACCGTCGGCCCGCGGTCACGACTGGCTGGAGAGCAGCTCCCACTCGCCTTCGTCTGGGGGACCGCACTCGACAGACATCATCCTCTCTGATCTGAGATCAGAGCTCTCATGTTGCAGCTCCTCAGTCGCTGGCAGACACTCAGCCGGTGGCGAGCATTTCTCTGGCACCAAATTGACCCTCTCTTCCTCATAATCCTCCTCCTGTTTTCATTCCTACCGAGGAGCAGGAAAGCACGCTGTAATTCACTCGTGATGTAAAATGTCCCAAATTAAGACTCTGGCTTTAGAGATGCCCTCTTCTTAAGTCGTGCAAATATCAAGGACTCTGCTTTTCAGGACCGTAAACTGTATTAATTGCTATGATGCGTTCATAGTTTAAATATATTTGATTGACATTGAATTTTAAATATGCAATTTAAACAGATTGTCTATCATTGGGCCAGTTATTGCCGAAACTGATTGCCGAAACTGATTGCTAACTTGTAATGGATGAATCCTGACTGATGATTCCCAGCCTCTGGCAGAAATAACCACGCCACTATTTTTAATTTTTTTTACGAGTGGGCACTTTCGCATTTGCTCTCTCTTTTATTAAAATAAAGTCACCTAAATGACTCTTTCTCCTGGGCACATAGTTTGATGAATTGCTCTGCTACCGATTCAATTTCTAAAAGTGTGCAGGGTCGGTCCACTCAGGTATGTCATTACAAAAGTATAATAATATATTTCCCAAAATCCAGATCCAACCTGTATGAGAAAACGTCATAAATCGGTTTCCAGTGTGTAAAAGATCAACATGTCGCCTTATCACTCCATTTAAAAGCCAAACATGGAAATTTGCATATACAGTATGCCATGCTCTTGCATTTAGTTTATTATGGAGTTGCACCACCTTTAAACATATTTGTAAGATTACCCGCCTCAGCCCAGAGTCCCGTTTAGTGGTGCTTGCGAGGTAATAACCACTAACGATAAGCGACTGCGTCTGTGAAGTGGATATGTTCTTGGCGGCAGCGACACGTAAAAGCACCTGACTGTTTGTTTGTTTTCCAGATTACCCAGGAGCAGTTCATCCTCGCGTCCCAATCCCTGCATCTTCATCGGCCGGGCGGCGATGCCGTGTACCCGGTGGGTCTGTACGGCTGGAGGAAAAGATGCCTCTACTTCTTCCTGCTGCTGCTCCTGGTCACCATGATCGTTAACCTGGCCCTCACGGTCTGGATCATAAAGGTTATGAATTTCTCAGTGGTGAGTGTTATTATATATATATAGTATATTCAGGAGTGAATAGTAGCTGCTTTTTACTGAGAATTCGTACTACAGTTGTCAAGCTGTACCTAGTTTATGCAATTTATTATGCATTCTCACTTAATTACTCAGTTATTTCTAATTGTCCAAATCATCTTAAGCAGTCAATGTTCTTATTTTGTTTTACCAGCCTTCTAAAACCTAAATAAACACAATTTGCAATTAGAATAAAACAAAAAAAGCCCCAAATTCTTACAGTTGAGGAGCGAGAGCTTGTAACTTGCATTTTTGCTTGATAAATAAAAATGGGGAACTCGTCCACTGGAACAGAAGATGTTTTGTTTCAATGAAATACGGGGATTAAATCCAAACTGCAGAAGCCCCAAAACACATTGAACCACTAGTGATGTTTCCATCATTTGAAAAAAGAGAGCAGTTCAAAGACACTTCAGTTCGGTATATTGTAAAATGTAATCATCAGTTTGGTAATTCTTTCACTTACAGCAAAAATGGCAGTCGAGGATTTTCCTTTTTTATTTCTTTATTTTGACCTTAATCCGAAACCTAAGAGGAAGAATTGATTTGTGGGCCCATTTGAAATGTGTTAGGCGCACCATATAGCACGATGTGTGCTCCGTCTCATGTTGATTTGATAAAGAATTAGAAAAGACTTGGCAGCAGCACCGGCTGACACCGAATGTGTTAATCTCCACCGAAAACCAAACCGGCAGCTGCTGTGAGCTCCGGTGACATTTCCAGGGACAATGCAAAAACAATTTGGCATTTTTTTCTTTTTTCAACATCCAAGCGCTGGCAGCATCCTCCCTCTGACGGACGTGTCCCCTGACTATTGCCATCACTCCTCTGCTCCTTCGTCTCCATCAGTCTGTGTCATGAGTAAAAGACCTTATCAGTGCTGTTGGTGTCGTTCCAGAAAATGTACTTCGCCGCTCCCCATCTCTCAGGACTCGGGCAGCTCAATAAGAAAACACGTGCCACTACACACCGTCTTATTGGTGTTATAGTTCACACGTGTATGTCCTGGAATCGGAGCATTGCTTCCTCGTTTAAAATCGCCCTGATTGTTATAAACCGGGAACCGGTCTCTTTAGTTGTTTTTAAAAATAGATTAAAAGAATTGGAGGGAAATTCATCTAGTTGTAATTGTTTTCTATAACGGAGGTATGTGCTCCTGTGTGAGCTGGTCGTGTTGACTTGAGTCTTAGTTTTTGGTTTTATTTCATGCTGTGATTTTGTTCTCTGTTTTTTATATTGCCTGGCACTGTTTTATGTTATCTTGTCTGAAACTTTGTGTGACGTGCTACTGCTACCGTCTTGGCCAGGACGCTCTTGTAAAGGAGATTTTTAATCTCAATGAGGCATTTTCTGGTTAAATAAATTTAAAATTAAATTAAAAAAAGCAGCTTGGGACGTATAGGATCAGCTATCTGGAGACATCTTACACAAAACTCTCTAAAAGCTTCGGTGTTGACGGCAAAGTTTCTCCCAAAGCTTAACAGTTAGACGTGTTTCTCTTGTGAAGAAGGCGTTTGATTGTTAAATTGTTGTGCTCACACCATATGGTTTAAACCTCAATCTCGTTCAGGCGAGTTTACGCTGATATCTGCCACTTGGTGGAAATGACAACAGCCATGTCAACAAACTTGGCAGAATGGCTGCAAATGCACCACCGCTGGCATTTACCTCGAAATGAAATCCAATATTAATGCATGTGAAAAGGCCCAATAGTCTCCAGGGTTATTTTCTTCGACGGTAGACGTGACGACTGTTTTTACAGACTAGGTAGTACCACTCGGAGCTTGTAAACTGATGGTTTACATTTTAAATCACTTTTACTTTCATGTTCATTAGCTCAGATATTTAAGATGGAGATCACAAGAGTGGTGCAGGAATGAGTCCCCAAACACTTCTGCAGGAGGTCAATGGGTCTTAGAGATTTTTTTCTTTTTCGACGCCTGAAATGTAAACACAAGATTAAGAGACTTGAACATTGTTCTACATCATCATCATCATAATAATAATAATAATAATAATACATAACATTTCTATAGCGCTTTTCATAGTACTCAAAGACGCTTTACAATACATAATTAAAAAATCCTAAAAGCTATGCATTAAAAATTACAATAAAAACAAACGATAAAAGCAAATAAGAGCGTACAAAGCACACATCACACATCATAAAACCCCTCTTATGAATGAATTAAGTGTCTGGGGAAAAAAGCAGTTGCTAACACATGGCTATATGAGATTGCTTTTTGTGGACAGGAAGTACACCTGGATGTGTGACTCGTTCATTCTTGACTTCACTTGGTTACATGGACTGTTGAGTGTCATCTGGATTAGGGGTCAAGTAGCTGCACCATCAGTAACCAGTGACCTCACCCGCTCTGCACCGGGTCAACACGTAGAATACAGAAGCCTCGTGAAGATCAGGCAGGTCCACGTCATTCACAAAACAACCGCCGTCTGCTTGTTGAGGACAACAAGGTGACCTTGGATATCTTTTACACTCGTACTTGCATTTTATATCTCGCAAAGAAAAAGAAAAAATGTCTTTCCCCCCTCGGATGCATCACGTTCATTTCTTTCACTGACACGGAGGAACTCGTCCAGGCCTTCAGCACACAACGCCCTCCTGTTAGCCCCGCCTCCTCGTTGAACCCACTGCAGCTGTACTGATCTCGTCACGCCCTCCACTGCAGGAGGGACTTTACCGTCTGGCCGCTGACATGGAGAACACATAACTCCACACTCGGCTCTCTTCTGACTTTGTCCTTCTGTCTGTCCCCTATCCCGGCTCTCTGTCATTTATGATGACGTTCCCCTCACTCCGCCGCTATAATTTACTATCTCAATCCATTTGTGGAACTAGCACTATGGACTCTTTCAACGCGCCACGCGGGGCCACCGGTTCACCCGAACCCGAGCAAAGCTGCTGAACTTTACTTTGCTGATTGTGGCGTGGCGACATGCACAGCGGTCCAATTTCTGCTGAACTATCTGCAATAGGGGTGAAGGGAAAAATAATTCCTGTAATTCTTCTAAGATTCTGCATCAATTCACATCTTCTAAATATTGCAGCTGAAGGACAGTAATCAAAATTTTAGCAAGCAGTATAATCAAAATTTGTACGCAACCTTTTTTTTCTAATTGGCACATTCTTTTTAAATAAAGGAAAGTAGCGCAAGCCTACCAATTGGGTTTTATGTAACAAGCCACATTTGTTTTTTGGTTAACTTGAAAGTGTTATTCTTGAAGTCATTAAGAATGAAGAAATACATTTAACTTTTTAACTTTTTTATACAATATTGCATCAATGCAATCAATTGATATTCTTTTTTTATATGAAAACATCATACACACGTTACTTTGCTCTTATGTTATAAAACGGAAGTAGATCCTTGAATTAGTCCCTCCATGCACCCAATAGAGAATCAGTTTTCAGTATCGGGAATCATTTCGAATAAGGAATCGATTTGTAATCAATTTGAAGTTGTAGACTCCACATTTAATTTATACAGCCTCGACATGTGATTTATTCCCTGTTGAAACGGAACAGTGAGGGATCAACCTCACATATAGACACTGAAGGGACAAAAGGGCAGCCAGCCTGAAACATTTATTGGTTGGAGATTTTAGTTACAGACACTCACACTAGTGCGATGAGAAGTTTTAAAAAAGAAGAAAAAAACTATTTTAATAGTCATAGACCTTTAAGGCTGTCATTTAGTCTGTCTTTTGATGCATAGCGACTCTAAAAGCAGCGAGCATACAGAAAATCAATGTGGCTAAATGAAGAAATGCAATGATTTGATCCAGCAGGTAGATAACAGGGACAATGCTAACCTTATCAAGCTGACACCATCCATCCAGATAGTCTTCTCGTCAACATCGTTACAAAACTCTGTTCCCACAATCGGCTAACGTCAATCTGCATGAGCGTGAATCAGATTATGTTGTCGTGGCCATGAATAATCTCAACATTCGCTGCCACATTAGGCTGCTCCTCCTCAGTCGGCCTCCCGCTGCATGCGGCCCGTCACTCCGACTCCACCGAGCGTCTGTGGCGTCGTCGCCTCCATGTCACGTCCTACTTCTCGCCTGTCACTCAACGCCGCTGCCCTTCCGGCACCGCCGCTGCTCCTCTTCCTAATTCAGCAACGGATTCGATGTTTTATGCATTTGAGAAGCTCTAATCCTTTTAAATCAAATCGGGGGGAAATCGGCGCTCCTCGTCTCCACACTGACGCTCATGATTGTGTTGCAGGACGGGATGGGAAGCCTTCAGTTGAAGCGGGATGGTATTCGCCTGGAAGGGATCTCCGAGTTCCTCCTGCCTCTCTACGTGAACGAGATCCAGTCTCGAAGGGTAAGTTGCCTCCTGCGCTCTCCTCAACAACTTGAACTGACCCGCAGGTTTACCGCTCTGATGAACGAGGAATAACTATCATCGACCGAGAGGCGTGTGAAAACCCCTCGCCTGGCGAGAGCTCTGCAAAGCTTCAGACAACCGGGTATTGATCTCCCAATGTTATGGATGTTATGCTCAATTTGCAACAAAGGGAAGCTTCGCTCAGAGCGCTGACTTGACGATACTTTGATGTTACCTTTTATATTTATGCTCGGATAGGAGAGATTACACTCCGTCCTGTGCTCCTCATTTCCTGTCGTCCTCCAACGGCGCGCTATCGGGGCCTCCCATCGGCAGGAGGTGGGTAATAGGGTGCCTCTCGGCTCCTCTCGGCTACATACAAAACCTACAGGAGATTACAGAGGGACCGCAGTCCCACCGCGGCATTTCCAATCAAAACCCACACAATAAATTCCCCTCTTCCACTTCCTCCCTCCGTCTTCCCCTCTTTGATGTTTAGTAGATTAACCAACACGGCTCCAGTGCAAAGTTGATCCAAATGTTCTTCTCCCACACAAACCGCAGACGCTCTGAGGATCATCCTCTTTCTCGGTGATTGGGCATGGTGCAGAAAGCAATTTCAAGCACTGGAAACCGGGGTTCCGTGTAAATTACATTTTTGAGGGAACTCAATGGTGGAAGTGGCTCGACTGGGTACAATTTGCCACAGCGGATCGAGAAACAACTCGGAATATCCCCCTCGCGCTCTTTGATGTCGGAGCTAAATGTTGATTTGAATATAACAGTCGCGTGCTTAGCGAAAGCAAAACGCCTCAAGGCCGTAGCAGACGCCGATATATCATCTTTCAGTGCCGTGCCACCTGCAGACGTGTTTACTGTCTTGTTTTACAGACGGGCGGTGCAGCGGCCCCCTTATCTACCGGCAACAGAGATATTTACAGGGCAAAAATCTCTGTGGGTCACTCGATATTTTTCACCTGAGAAAATATGTCGAGCACTGCGAGAGCGGGGATTACGGTTATCCAATGAGTTCACACCACAGTGCACACTGCTGTTGTCGAGTCAGATAACCACCACTGATCAATAAGTCATCGCCTCCAACGGCAGAGACTCTGTACAGAAGTTAAATGTAAATGAGTATTATTCTTTTGATATGCTCAGAGTTCAAGCCGCTGTCGGGGTTGAACTGGAAGTAGCCGTCGTTTTTCTCGTCCTGGGTCAATCGGAGCTTTGAATCTTCAGCAATGACTGAAGCCATAATCTGCGAGTACCAAGTGGAAATAACTCCCTCCGTGTTTTTGGCAGGAAGTTTGATAGCTGGCAGCAAATAACCGGCTAAGCAGCCCCTTGAATCAGCGCCGCTGCATTTTGTGAAATGAGAGCAGATAACTTTGCACAAGCGGTTTACGTTGGTTGCAATCGCTGCCAAGCAAGAACGAAATCAAAAATGCAAATGTCTTTTTTTTCGGGTATTATGTATCCCAGACTATCTTTTGCATTGATATTTGGAGATAATAGCTTTATATATGACTTCAATGATACAGCCGTTCACCTCTATTAACAATACGCACACGGTAAGAATCCCCAAATATAAACCATATAAAGCCAGGACTTTGTATTCTCAACTTTTTTAATGATGACTTTGGATTAAATAACTACTTTTATGTGAACAGGATCCTGTTGTGACAAATTCCCAGAGAATTATCACCCTACTCGGCGGTTCTCCTCAACTCTAGTGTTGCATCGTGCAGCTAATCGTTCAGTTCTTACGGTTTTAACTCTGATAATTATATTGTTTAATGTTGTCCTAACACACGTTTAATATAAAATAACTAAACTGAATTAAAGATTTATTGGAAGCAAAATTCTGAATTTATTGTCCTCATCAAACAAAGACTGAATGACGAGACTCCACATCTGATCAGTCCGCTGTTGGTATTCAAGTATATTTGTGATTAATCCTCGAACCAGCAATGATGCTTAAAATCCTGCTTAGTATAATCTTTTTTTAGATGATGTCACCCAGCCATTATACATACTGTATACTGGGTCACATAATGGGTCTCACTCTGCACTTTACCATCTCGGTGTGGAAGGTTCAGACTCCAGAAGCTTGTATTCATGCCGACGCCTCACATTTCCTGCCTGCTGCGCTCTGCATGAACAGAGGAACCCGGCGTCATCACGGCCTCTCCAGACTTCTGATTTGGCAGCAACGCAAAGCTTCGAGTGCAGAGTTGATTACAGCCCCATTGTTGCGTTCCCTCCTGGAAGTGTAGGCCTTGTGTGGCACTCCTGCTTGAAACTACAGCCATTTAAAATAATGAGTACTGTAATATATCCATGGTAGAATAGTCATCCTTTTTCTTGCTTAGAAAGATTCCTAACTGAGTGAAATGACCCAGAAGTATGAAGTGGCAGCCCTGATGAAAGCCGTTTGAAGTCTGTGAATGTAAAATAAATTCAATTTATTTTACCAAAAGATATAATGATGTCCCACAATTCCTTGCGGTTGCAGCATTTAAAGCGACTCGCTATCCTGCCGTCATAAACACCTGCTGACGTTGTTTATGTGTCCTCTATGGATAGTTTGAGGGATGTTAACCTGTTTTGGACCCAAACCCGTACTTGAATAGTGCAGCGTTGACGAAGAAAGTCGCTAGATGACACAAACACCCGCCTGCTGTCGAGTAAGGGCCGACTACCTTTTCCATGATCCTTACATATTGTCCTCCCATCGATCTGAAACTCATCTTATTCTCCTTTTAGTTATAAGCAAAGCGGTTTGAATAAGACGGGCGGTCACCTCTCTGACTCTTCGACCACGACCCACGTTGCTCTCCAACTCGCCGAGTCGTCTGACAGGCGGATGGATGGATGGAATATTTCATAGATAATTTTCTCCTCCCCCTGGGGGCTTCCCGATGCATGTCTGCTTATCCACCTGTCGGCTTTCAAACCTGGCACAGAACACCTGAACTGCTTTGGCGAAAAGAAGAAAAGAGAACCACGAATAAGATTCAACAAGACGACCTCGGTGCCAAATGTCTCGCATATTATTTTACTATAATATACTATATTGCCACACGACTACTTTTAAATTCAAGCTGATTTAAATAATTTAAACTTCACAACCAAGTGGCTGTAATTTCATTTTTTGAAGTCTCTCTCACTCACGAGATGAACATTGCATTCATGAGTTCCAGTGTTTGTGAAGCTAAAGGTTTGAGCAGGTATTTCTTTTCTTTTTTACGTTCCTCACACAGAAACTGCAACCAGGAACGATACAAGTCGTACTTGAGCCGGACTTAAAATAGTTTGCATCAGACATTCTATGGAAAGGAATATTTATCTTGTTTGTGTCCAACTGGATATGTTTCAATAAACTGAAACATTTTCTGTTTCTCTTAAAGAAGCTTTCCATTTTTATGGATTGCCACAAAGTATCTTTTTACCGATCCGCAAGTGTATCAATGGTGACTCCGGTCAGGAGTTAAATGGAAGATGAATTATTCAGTATACATTATTTATTTTCGCAAAATTCACATTGTATCTTTTTGAGCTAATGCATATTTGATTTCTGGTAAATGTTCTGCAAACACCTGAAGAGAATACACAAAAGAAACACGTCTCGGGATTTGACTTGGAAAGCTCCTGCTTTGCACGTACATCAGGAGGAGAATGTCGGCGGCTGCTTGAGGGCAGCGGAGGTCAAACGTGACGTTATGAGCAGGTTCATTTTCAGCAGAGGCCAGTTGGATATGTAGTTCTTAGTGTTTTGTAAATTATTGAATTAAAGATAATTTCGGAACGCCTTCCACAACTGGGATGGGAACTGCGGACCGCTGTCCGCAACTTTTTTTCTGGGTCTTTTCTCGACTGAGCCTCGTTAATGTCAGGAGGGAAACTCAACCGGACTCTCACCGGGACCCGGTCTGGAGGAACGGAGAGAGAGAGATAATCGGCCACGTCTGATCATTTTTACAAATGACGGTACAATTATTTCCTAGTTTTGTAATTTAAAATCAAGAGAACTTTAAAATTGCCTCTTTGAATTAGACACTCAGCCACACTGCCCAGATACAGTTAATCAAATCTCTGCCGTGCCGACTGTTGGCGCTCTTATTGTCTTCGGGGCCCCGACTAATCTATTAATAGCATCAGACGCAGGTATGAAACTTCTCCCTCACCGAGTCTCCCCTACTTGGTGATGCACGACAGACGACTGTAGGCAGCGGTGTGCAGACGAGGGCTCGAGCGTCCACACGCGGAACGCTCGCCGTTTACAATCAAAGCTCATTGGCAGCCGCCGTACCCCAGAGACCTGAACATCCAAACCTGCTAGATCCAGTTTAATTTGAAAAATAGTAGTACATTGCCTTTTTAAGATTGCAAAAATTAAGTATCCCGGAAACCATGTTTCAGAACAGCCTGTGCCCTGCATAGGAAGAGACGTACTAAGCGTGCCTTTTTAGCTCTGCAATTTATTTTATTCATATTTATGTGTTCAGCTTAGTATGCAAATTAACTTCTAGTACAATCGCAAATAATTAAAATTCAAATATATATATATATGCAAATATTTGGTGTAGGATTACGTTTAATTAAATCCTGAGCGGAGCTTTTTATCTGTGCGTTAAAAAGTCTGCATCTTATTCGCTCGCATGAATTCAGGTCGCTTTGTTTGACCGTTTCATCGACTCGGTGTGCCGAGCTCTCGTTTTCAGCGGTGATCCTATTCGCTGTGTGCGGGGAAGCCTCCTTCGCCTCCCAGCAGCCGTGATAATCTTCCAGTCCAACGGGCGCCGCTGCGCCTCCAACAACGGGCTCCATCTCTGTGCAGTCACTCTGATCTGCGCTTGACCTTCCTCAACGGACGCACTGACCAAAAAGACTTTTATGTGATCCGAAGTGTTCAGAGCAACGAGGTCTCGGTCACGGCCCCCAGGAAACCTTTTGAAGACCTGTACCATCTTTTAAAGGGACGCTTCGAATCAAAAACGCCAATTCCTTCACGATCCTGAGCTTTCCTGGAGAACTTATCTTCAAAATGCACGTTTAAATTGGGAAGTTGCAAGGAGGGAATGAAAATAAACCGAATGACCTCCGCAAAGCCATCCCCAACATAAGCTTGAGAGAATGAGCTACAATCTGACGCTTAATTTGAGAAAGCGTGACGTTAATCAAACCTAGTCGACTGCATCGGGGCCCAACTATTATCTCATATTTAAAACGACTGCTTACATGCTACTTTTCTTTTTAGGAGACAGAGATAATGTACACAAACACTGCTGTATACCGCCAATAGGTGCATACACCCGTAGACCCGTAGAGCTCGGTATGCCCAGTGAAGTGGGAGACTCCTCCACCTGTCACCTGGTTGTTTAAGTCTTAATATAGTCTGATTTAATGTTTTTAATCTAGTAAGGTTCCAGGCCGTGCAGTACAGTACAACCTGCTTCGTATTCATGCGGTTGCACTTTTATAGATGCAGCATTGACTCTCGATTAGCCACTTCGTACGGGGATTTAAAAGATAATTGAGTTATCTTGAGTTGAGAGAGCACACTGGAGTAGATTTGGCTTAATTGGCTTTTCTCCAACCCGTTTGGCTGCTTGTGCTTCTTGCTCTCTTGGACTTTGTTATAGTGGTTGGTACATCCTAATTATTATTTTAATACAATGTTATCCAAACCAATACATATTATATACGAAAGTACACAAATAAGTCGAGTTTACGCTAGTGGCGTAATGACAACCCCAAAAGAAGTTGATGGGATCCTAATGTAACATATTTCTTGTCTCTTCTCTCTTCCCCCCTCCTCCGCTCTCGCTCTCCTTCCACATCCACGCTTCCCCTAGGATAGCTTGTTGGTCTTGGGCTCGGAGAAGAACGTAACGCTGAATGCCCGAAACGCCCACGGCCAGCTGACCGGTCAGCTCACAGTGGGTGAGTCTCCCTCCTGACCGCCGCACACACGCTCCAGTTGTAATCTGTTTTATTTGAGATCATAAATCGACACTATCTGCTGTGGCCTGAAGGTAGTTTTCATTCTATTGTTTTACCTTTGTGGAATTTGATGTTATGTTAATTAAATAATGACATCATTGTCTGGGTAACGTTCATTTACACTTGGGTTCAGCCGTTATCTCCCCCCCCCCCCCTCACTCTGTACAAATTATTAACAAGTGATCTTAGATTAAGCCAGCCCTGACTGTAAATTGCATGATCAGTCTTATTTTGTTAATGACTTTAATCAAGATCAGCAGAACAATTCATCTTAAAATTCTCTGTAATGGTCTCTGTGCCTTCAGAAAAGACTGTAGTGCCTTCCAGACGCTAACCTTTGAGGTTCTTATTAAAAGGGCAATGGATTCTTCTTATTATTATCAAGTTTTACCATCAGTCAGCCCAAATTACCAAAGTCATTTACATGATTAATGACTACTGGAATGCATATGACATGCTTATTAACATTAATAGCTATTGATCTCAGCCAACATAAGTTGAGAGTTGATACTGATTTGACAAGACTGGTGATATGACACTTTTTTGTCACGCTTGACCTTCCTCCAGAAAATTAGTGCCTGCTTTTGTCGAAAGTGCATTTTGTCTTAAATTAGATGGAACTTGGTGAGAATAATTAAATACCCCCCAGCCGTCACAGCCGGTGGATTAATGGAAGAGAGGAAAGGCGAGCGCGAGAAAGGCAGACGTTAAAGGTTTCTGCATTCACATCTGGAAAAGCACCAACGTCTGGAGAACAAATTCATATTCCTCACCAGATTATTTGTCTCCATCTCTTGTAAAGGCTGATCCAGCTTTGTGAGGCGCCTTCATTTGCAGATTGACTAAACGTAGTTCTCCAAAGCTGATTTGTAAAGCATAAGGCAACCTTTATTCGACAGCACCGTTTGAAAATATAACATTATGGTTGTCATTGCAGATTGTACATTATTTTAGGTGGAAATCTGTTCTTTTAATGCTTTTTAATTATCAAACTACAATATATGTTTAGTTCTTGAATTTTTCATGAGATATTGAACAATGCTTCAGAGCTAAACAAATATTCTTAGCGTCCAAGTCCTGCAATTGTACTTCTAGCACCTCCCTGGGTATCATCCGCCGGTAACTGAAAAGCACCTTTTCCGACTATATCTGGATTAAAACACAGATTAGCACTTCAGTGGCACTTAAATAGCTCTTATTATGGTACTTTTGTAGTTCGACTATCTTGAAGAAATGCTACTTTCTGTATTCTTGTTGTTCTTAGTTTGTACTCTAGGTTGAAATGCACTTATTGTAAGTCACTTTGGATAAAAGCGTCTGCTAAATGACATGTAATGTAATGTAATGATTAATATTTGTAGTATCATTGAGGCGCCTACCTGGGTGTGTCCCGCTCCGCAGGACCCGAGGCCGTGGAGGCCCAGTGCCAGAGGCTGCAGGTACGGAGTCGAGACGGAAGCCGACTGCTGTTCGCTGCAAATGAGGAGGAGGTCGTCACGACGACGGAAAGGTTCACCGTCACAGGTAAATGTGCTGCGCTCTCGGTCTGACGTCGAGGTCCGAAAGGACAAAACAAAAAGATTTCAAAGGAAGCCACAGCCGCCTTGAAAGCGGCTCTCGGTCTGGGGTATTTGGGTGTTTGATGGACAGCTTTTACACCAGATGGAACGAAGGAAACGGACACATTTTCCCCCCACAGTTTGTTTTAACCAAATGGCACCCTGGGATAGCTTCTTTTACTGCACTATAGATGTCGCTCAGCGGGTGCCAAGAATTCAGGTTCAATACCGAGCATCCTCCATTTTTCTGATGTCTAAAAGTGTACACGTTCTCTCCAGGCTCGGAAGGCGCCGTGTTCGGACATTCAGTTGAAACTCCCCTGATCCAGGCGAAAGCTGCTGAAGACCTGAAGTAAGTTCACCCTCATTGACGTAACATAAATTCATTAAAGCTTAATGTCACGTGTTCATATCCTGTTGCACTAAAAGGAAGAGCTTTAAATGATGATGATAAATGTTGCTTGGCATTTCAAAGTCAAAGCCTGCACTGAAAAAAAAGAAAACGTGTCCGTAACCATTATTCATGAGGATGATTATTTTCAAGCACCCTCTTGTAAACTCAAGCATCCACCGGTCGGCTCGTTATCGCGCACATTTAATACTAGACTTGACCATCATTTTAATGTCACACCCGAGGGCTGAGCTAATCTGTTAGTTATTCCCTGTTGTCCGGAATGGATTGAAGCGTTGAGAGCATGGAAGTTACTATGGTTGAGATGTATATTAAACTCGTATATAACACTCCCAGGCACGTGATACCCCTCGCACGCTGCCCGAGGCTCCGAGCCCAGTGCCGGCCCATTAACGAGCCGTAACCAATGGGTTTGTTGTCCACCTTACTGGTCCTGAAGGGAGGGCTGCGATCAAAGTTGGCAGAAAAAGCGGTGTTCTTGCATCTAATTCCTCTCGAGTGAGAGGAATACTAATGAGGTTTACTTTAAAGCAAGCCCACGTACACACACACACACACACACACACACACACACACACACACACACACACACACACACACACACACACACACACACACACACACACACACACACACACACACACACAGGCTCAGTGTAGGGGTGACCATCTGCAATGTGGCCAACGAGAGGAAACCGAACAGGAGACGGGGCGCTCCAACCTCATGTTTGCTTTATTGGCAATTTTCTTCAATTTAAATTAATATTCTGTCAAATACATTAAATTTACTTATTATTAAAGTTTGATTCTATTTATGTTGTCTAATTTAATACATATCGCATTAAAAAATATATTTCTTCAGAATATTTAAAAATATTTCCTTTCCTAACAACTCACTGAAAAGCTTTGAAACCAGCAGATGTTTAAACTTTACTGTCGGGGCTACAAATAAAAATCCCTTTCATCTTAACCCAATTTATAAAAATTAAAAAAGTACAAGAATTTGTTATTAAAAATAAATAAACCTAATGGGCGATTTAATGACATGAATTCAAGTCAAACATTTGTGCTATGTTGTTTTCTTTCTTCACTGCAGCGTCACTCCACCTGTTCAATGTCTTTTAATAATATGAAATAACTTTCGCAGAACCACATGCAGGCGATCCTACGTACACATGTTGAAGTATGCTCATCAAATGTTGTAACAAATGTTCTAAGTAATCAGGGTTTCTATTTACAGGATTAAATATTTTCAAAGTTACACTTTTAGAGACCAGAAACCAAAATGGTGCCTTGCATTTACAGCAGTCAGTTAACTTAGGAAAGTAATTTATACTGGAGAGCACAATAGAGTAACTGTCTGCATATTAATCTATATCCCTGTTTATTTTGGTTTGACATAAAGATCCAGAAAGCATCCCCATCTGTAGGAGCTCCATCTTTTCCTTTTAATGTCACTAAAACAGATGCTTTTACATCATGAAGCCAGACGGTAAATTATGACCTAAAACTCATTCATCATCCAATATGACAACACCATGCCATAAATTAGGGTGGCAGAAGACAACAATATAAATTATTATCAGAAAAAGGAAGTCTTTAAATCATTATTTCTTTCTCTTTTTCCCTCTGATGGCTCATCCTATTCAGGTCTTTATTTGGCTTTTTAATCAAGAACATTTTAAGATTTCTTCTTAAACTTCAACATCTGTGTGTAAATTGCATCTAGTTGTGCGTGTTTTTATATGATCAGAAGCTTTCAGCCATACGTTGCCCGTATATCTCTCCACCAACCTGAAAGTGAGACGGGTCTATTCCCCTCTTGAAACCACTCGCCGCCTGTCTGTAAACCTCTCTAGATGATTAAGATATGGCTTGGCTCGAGTCCATGTTGCCCTTATTTTCCTTTTTAAAGAAACATCATTATCTTTGTTGGGTTTAATTTCTCCAGGCCGACCATAACCTGGAGAAGAGCGGAGCAGAGACTTAAAGAAATCCACATGGCATTGAAACGCAATGATGCAGAATGTTCTGCAATAAACACTACATACAAATAAAAAGCACTACGAAATTAATATTTATGTTTTTGATCTATAAAGTTATATTGAAACCAAAAAGCTCACAAATATTGGGCATTAAAAGTTGCCGTCTTCCAAGCTGATTACTTTTCATGGGCTCTACGAATCGTCTGAACTCCTAAACTTCAGTTTTCTTCTTTGAGTGCCGAAGCTGAACAGCTGAGTTTGATTTATCGTTGTGTTGCTCTCCTGCGTTTCATGTCGTGTTGTTTACTCCCCACTTCATCCTCTTTGTCGTCTGTACGCACAACAAAGTAGCAGACGCGTTTGTGTGGGCGACATATGAGTGATTGCACTTGTGCTGAGGAGAGATGAAGAATAATCAATGCGGCGACATCTCTCCACGTCTTTTTGCTGCACGTCGGAAATCCGTAGTGAGGCCAGACCGACCACTCGGGATGTGAAGGCTCTGCTTTCTCACGGCGCAGACGTCACATGGAGAAGAGTGCAGAGCATGTTCTCTACGTCTATCGGAGACGAGAGCACTCGTCCTCCAGTGTCACGCCTGCTTTTGACCATGAGAGAACAGTTTGGACTGCAGAGGAAATTACATTTCATAAAGATACCGTGGAAATAATTGGTTTACGGGTTGGGAGGGAGTGTCATACCGTACATATATAGGTCATCCCCATACACGGTCAAAACTCTACATGGACATTGGTTTCCTTCACAGAGCAATTACGTTTAATTATGTTTTCATTTTTTTTCTTTTATTATACTATATAACTTAGTTCCCTTTGTATTACTTTATTACTTTTTTATAACTTTTTTTACTTTGTATGACTTTTTAGTACTTGTTAAATTTTTAAAAAGTTTTAATTACTTAAAAATATATATAACTTTTTAGTACTTTTTAATAATGTTTTATAACTTTTAGTACTTTTTTACTTAATAAAAAAATAACTTTTAAACATTTTTATACGTTTTTAGTACTTTTTAATAATTTTTAAACTTGTTTCTAACTTTTACATTTTTTAATGACTTTTTATTACTTTAAACTTTTTAATAGTTTTTCTAACTTTTAAACTTTTTCATAAGTTTTAGAATTTTTTTCTAACTTTTAAACTTAATTTTTTTTTATGACTTTAACTTTTTAATATTTTATGACTTTACATTTTTTATAACTTTAAATAGTTTAAACGTTGTATTACTTTTTTACTATTTATTACATTTTCATTACTTTTGTACTTTTCCATTACTTTCGATTACTTTTGTACTTTTTTATTACTTTTGTACTTTATCATTACTTTTGTACTTTTTATTACTTTTGTAATTTATTATTACTTTTTTACTTTTGCACTTTTTATTACTTTTTCATTACTTTTGTACTTTTGATTACTTTTGTACTTCATCATTACTTTTGTACTTTTCATTACTTTTTTACATTTTATTACTTTTGTAATTTATCATTACTTTTTTACTTTTTATTACATTTGTACTTTATATTACATTTGTACTTTTTCATTACTTTTGTACCTTTCATTACCTTTGTACTTTTTATTACTTTTGTAATTTATCATTACTTTTTATTACATTTGTACGTTTTCATTACTTTTGTACTTTTCATTACTTTTGTAATTTTTCATTACTTTTGTACTTTTTATTACATTTGTACTTTTTCATTACTTTTGTACTTTTCATTACTTTTGTAATTTATCATTACTTTTTTACTTTTTATTACATTTGTACTTTTTCATTACTTTTGTACTTTTCATTACTTTTGTACTTTTTCATTACTTTTGTACTTTTTATTACATTTGCACTTTTTATTACTTTTGTCATTTATCATTACTTTTTTACTTTTTATTACATTTGTATGTTTTCATTACTTTTGTACTTTTCATTACTTTTGTACTTTTCATTACTTTTTTACTTTTTATTACATTTGTACTTTTTCATTACTTTTGTACTTTTAATTACGTTTTATTTATTTTTTCTTTTATTATTAACTATTAATTTGCATTATTTTACAGGGGTATTGCTCCAATAACTTATGTTTCCAGTTACAGCACTCAAAAAACGATTCAAGCCCTGCTGAGAGGTGACACATTTAAATATGGTTTGATACATTTAATTAAATCAATTACATAAATGAACATATGTATATTTAATGGGTGTAACACAAACATATCTTGTATCTTTCCACATTTTCAAATGATTACTATTTTTATGGAATAAATAATGACTGGTTTCCTATGGAGCAAAGCTTAAACTTGTTCAAATTTAAAAGCCTACAATATCAGCAAACATACAGCTAAAGACCCAATTCTACCTTTACAATATTGACTAAAGTGTTAGCTGTAACTTTATAATTCAGCTTCTTTTCATATCTCGTATAGTTATTTAATTGTTACCATTTTAGTTTTGTGTTTTCCGCTCCTCCTGGAGTTTTCACTGAGTGTGTGTGTGGGGAAGTCTAGAGCTGTGACATCGCTAGATGCAGTGCTGCTTCAGAATCTTGCGGAAAAAAGATTTGTATATCGTCACCAGTGTTGGGAAGGATACTTTCAAAATGTATTCCGTTACAGAATACAGAATACATGCCCAAAAATGTAATCTATAATGTATTCTGATACATTAACTATTCTGAGTACTGTATTCCGAATACTTGGATTACTTCCACATTGAATTGCATTTTATAAGTGTAGGAATGCGGCCATCAAATCCTGCTTACTTAAAAGGCCTATTCTGGTGTGTTCTTCTGTTCCAACTGGCTGAATGTGTTAGGGAAGTCTCCCTGAAAGTGTCATTGTATTGTATTATAATTTGCTGTAGAGCAACAAAGACTATAAGAGTATGTTAACGCAAAAGATGTTTTACTTGGTAAAAAAAAGAATTAACAAATGTTCCCTTTTCAGTTTCTTTGTTCTCAGCTGTGAACAATGACACACTAACAACTGTCCATCAAAAAAAAAACATAAGCTCAAACTGAATGTGATGATGGCAAAATATATATATTTTTTAAAATATGCCATCAAATATCATCGCGAGACAGAGGACTGTTAACGCGACACGTAGAGGCAGAGATGGCATGCTTCTGCTGTAATCTGGCGCTATAGAGAAAGTTACAGGGGGCGGGCACAATTTTCTTTTAGACCCCGTTTACACAATGGGAAAACGCGCGTGTGTGTGTGTGTGTGTGTGTGTGTGTGTGTGTGTGTGTGTGTGTGTGTGTGTGTGTGTGTGTGTGTGTGTGTGTGTGTGTGTGTGTGTGTGTGTGTGTGTGTGTGTGTGTGTATTTTTTTTATGAATGTATATATCATGTCAGTTCATCCAAAGCATATCTAAGAGATACAAAAGGGCAGTGGAAGAATAAAGCAAACGGCCGAGCAGACGTCTTTATTCCTACAGGTTACACCAACAGTCTCACGCACGGTCTCCAAATTGTATCTTCTGAAAGCTCAAAGAAGCTTTTTATGCAGATGAAATTCAGTTTTTTTCCTTCTTTCTTATTCCAATGCGCATAATCCAAAATGCGTGTCGCTTTCAGAGGATGTGGAGATTTCAGAGATTTCTAGACGGCTCCTTAAAGTCCATTTAAAATTAATTGAAATCAGATTTGGGGAAGATGGGGTGAGAAAATCAATTTGAAACGGTTATGAAAACAAATTCCACATTGATTGGCTTTTGCACTTATCTGTTCCTGTGTGAACAAAGAGTCCACCGGAGGAAAATGGAAATTGCTTCAGTGTTGTTGAAAGGTCAGATCAGCTGTTTAGGAGCCGGCTGCACGACAGCTCCTTGAGCAGGAACAGCAGCTGTTACACCACAGGAAGTATGAGCTACACTCAAGATGCATGTAATAAAGTCAATAAGGTTTATTTACCCATTCCTTGTGATACGTATGACCAGCTGTTGGCCTTTAATCAGAGCTGCTTATCTACCTTAGTTGGCTCCTTAAAAAAACTAAACCTACATCCACTGTAACATCGCCCAGTGGAGGGGATGTGAACCTTTTTTAAACGAGACGTCTCACGGCAAACTCACTTTTTCAGTGCTTGCGTGCATTTTGACCCACAAACTGTGAAATAAGACTACTTGGGCTAAAAGTTTATAGCCAATTTCCAATATTATAATAAAATCTACTGTCTAGGAAAACAACAAATAATATTGCCAAGTGACATCCCTATCAACTTCTATTTTTCTATCATTGATTTAGTTTCAGTAGATATGGATTCACAATACAGGAATATATATATATATATATATATATATATATATATATATATATATATAGGACTGTCTCAGAAAATTTGAATATTGTGATAAAGTTCTTTATTTTCTGTAATGGAATTAAAAAAACAAATGTCATGCATTCTGGATTCATTACAAATCAACTGAAATATTGCAAGCCTTTTATTCTTTTAATATTGCTGATTATGGCTTACAGCTAAAGAAAACTCAAATATCCCATCTCTAAATATTAGAATATTTCCTCAGACCAAGTAAAAAAAAAGATTTATAACAGCAAAACAAAATCAAACATTTGAAAATGTCCATTAATGCACTCAGTACTTGGTTGGGAATCCTTTTGCATGGATTACTGCATCAATGCGACGTGGCATGGAGGCAATCAGCCGGTGGCATTGCTGAGGTGTTATGGATGCCCAGGATGCTTCAATAGCGGCCTTTAGCTCATTTGCATTGTTGGGCCTGGTGTCTTTCAGCTTCCTCTTCACAATACCCCACAACTTCTCTCTGGGGTTCAGGTCAGGGGAATAGGCAGGCCAATCAAGGACAGTAATGCCATGGTCAGTACACCAGTTACTGGTGGTTCTGGCACTGTGGGCAGGTGCCAGATCATGCTGGAAAATGAAATCCTCATCTCCATAGAGCTTTTCAGCAGACGGAAGCATGTAGTGCTCTAAAATCTCTTGGTACACAGCTGCATTTACTCTGGACTTGATGAAACACAGTGGACCAACACCAGCAGCTGACATGGCTCCCCAAACCATCACTGACTGTGGGAACTTCACACTGGATTTCAAGCAACTTGGATGTTGCTCCTCTCCAGCCTTTCTCCAGACTCTGGCGCCTTGACTTCCAAATGAAATACAACACTTGCTTTGGTCTGAAAAGAGGACTTTGGACCACTCTGCAACTGTCCGGTGTTTTTCAAGGCTCAGGAAACCCTTGCAGGTGTTTCGAGTAAATTAGACGATTCAAGTGATTAGTTGAATACCCTACTAGTATACTTTTACATGATATTCTAATATTTAGAGTTTGAGTTTTCTTAAGCTGTAAGCCATAATCAGCAATATTAAAAGAATAAAAGGCTTGCAATATTTCAGTTGATTTGTAATGAATCCAGAATGCATGACATTTGTTTTTTTAATTGCATTACAGAAAATAAAGAACTTTATCACAATATTCTAATTTTCTGAGACAGTCCTGTGTGTGTGTGTATGTATGTATGTATATATATATATATATATATATATATATATATATATATATATATATATATATATACTTAACTTTCCCTTCCCCAAACTTAAATGTTTAAGAAAATAAACACGTTTGAAAAACGATATTCAAAACACATTATGCAGCCCAGATTGTTTTTAAATTATATGTAAGTTTGTATGTATAGGTTTCATTTTTCACATCTTGCAATTGTCCCTAGTATTCTGTTTTTAAATGGCTGACCTATAACAGAACTTGCATGGTTTGAAAAGTACTCCATGAATCAAAAAGATCATTACCATTATGAAACGATATGAGTTGAATTTCATCATCTGGCCCCAAACAAGTAGTGAGCTGGTCCTGAACTATGAGCTGAATAACGATCAATATGACCTTGAACTGACCTTGTAACCTGGGCTCTTAAATCACACTGACGGGCCCACTTTTAGTTATGCAAACATCCTGAGCGGATACACGCTGGTGATTGATGAGCTCACACACTAAATCTGTTGGTCTGTGCTCGTCTCTGCAGGCTGGAGTCTCCGACGAGGACCTTGACCATGGAGGCGCCCAGAGGGGTGGAGGTGAGCGCTGCCCAGGGGCCGCTGAAGGTCAGCGGGCGGAAGGACCTCCAGCTGGAGTCCACAGAGGGCGAGGTGAGGAGGCTTCACAGGGGGAACTTCAACTCGTGTGCCTGTATTTATCTGGATCTGGTTTAGCCATTAGCGTGGTTAAAGAAATGTAAAAAAAAAAGATTAATTTGGTGTTCCTAATAAAAGTGATCAGAGAGAAGATAATAATAACTTTATTTATATAGCACCTTTTTAAAAACAATGTTTACAAAGTGCTCCACAGAGTCAAAGCAAAATATGGAATAGCAAGAAACCAATATTACATTTAAAAGTATATATTAAAATTAAATAAAAAATTAAAAGTAAATTAAAAAACAAATACATTTCAAAGTAAATTAAAAAACAAATACATTTAAAATAAATTTAAAACAGACAAACTAAATTAGGGGAACCAAAGTTCTGCATAAAACGACTAGATCACTTAAGAGCTGTTCTATATAGTTATAGTTGGTTCCTCCTCCCCTTCTTATCCGAGCTCACCCGGTCCGTGCCGCTGCGTTGTTGGTGAAGCTTCACTTCGGGGGAACTTGAGCGGTGTTATTTGACTGGCCTCTCGCGTGACGCCGTCTCTTCCAGATACTTTTAGATGCCCGAGCCATCCAGCTGGGTCGCCTCCCGCTCGGCGTCCACGCGCAGTCGCCCAGCCGGGCCTCCGGCGAGCAGGCGGTGTACGAGGTGTGCGTCTGCCCCAGCGGCAAGATCTACCGGGCCCCGGCCGAGACCAGCTCCACCTGCCAGGCCATGAGCAACATCTGCCTCTGGAGCTGACCTGGGAGCAGCGTTGTTGACGGAGGACGTCTCCAACATCTGCCTGTGGAGTGGCGGAGCTGGAGACTCCTCCGTCGGTACAAAGTCGAACGCGGCCCGGCGGAGATGGAGCGTGAACTCTAAAACGTGCAGATCGGAAGTATCCGAGCGATCGGCCTGTGGCGAGCGGTAGCTCTCTGAAATCAGGAATATCGAATAACGGGAACATTCCCCACTGTTAGTCAGAGGACACGCCCTTTATTTTTCTACGTGACTGTAGACATGCAGTGACTATTTTTAAGATTCAGAGGGTAGATGAGGAGAGGTGAGACACCGGTGCCTTCGGCTATGAAGGAACTACTGAACCCGTCTGTCATCAGAGATAACGCTTTTTAACGTTTGACGTGAGAAAGGCGAGTAAGCACAATTCTGTCCTGTTTTCTTCTCAAACAATGCATTTTTGTTCCTTCTTTTTTAAATAAGCAATAGGTCGATAGATGAGTTTTTCTCCCGTTTCCAGCTATTTAATTTGAAATAAAAACTGTTTTTATGCGGCTCACGTTGTACTCTGTTGGCACCAGTGAGCCGAGACGCACGCCGGGTCGAACGTCCAGGTGAAGTTTCCCACGACTCCACGGTAAATATACTTTCTCTTGATAATGTTGGGGCTACAGCCGGTCCACTAGAATGTGTGCGGCATCACATGGTCCTCATGGGAAGATGGATTTCGCCCAGTTGATGTTAAATTGTGAGTTCAAATGAACACGGTTCTGAAGCTGTTAATCTTATATAGTCGATATGGACGAGGAGAAAAATAAAGAACTACAACTCCCATCTGGGATATCTTAAAACATTACATTACATCACACGTCATTTAGCAGACGCTTTTATCCAAAGAGACTTACAATAAGTGCATTTCAACCTAGAGTACAAACTAAGAACAACAAGAATACAGAAAGTAACATTTCCTCAACATAGTCAAACTACAAAAGTACTGAAGGCTAAAGTCAAAAGGCTGATAGTTACTGAATAGGGTTTAACATCAATTTGAATTAATATTGTTTTAATCAGTAAATTCTCCATCTTGAATCTTTTGTTTTGAGGTCCACTTTGTGCGGCTCCGGAGGCTGGCTGACCTTGGCACTGCAGCGGAGAGGGAGGCGGGCGGACGGCCATGTGTCAGCAGGCCTGCTGGGGGGGGCAACACCTCACTCCTCCTCATCCTCCTCATCATCGCCCTGCAGCAGAGACGGGCGTGTTTGGTAGGAGCCGTGCTGGCGTTCTGACAAAAGCGCCGCTGCCTCGTCCAGATGTTCTTTATCCTTCAAAGAGGCACCATGAGAGATTGTGAAAACACACTGGTGATATTTATTGCCCCTCCGGCAGAAAGGAGTTCATTAAGAACGCTGCAAGGTTCACCCCAGTTGCCCAAATGTCATGCCACATGATTAACATTGATCCGTTCCTCCCAAATCAAGTGATAAAATACCAAATCCATTGTATAAACTTTTAAATTATTTAGTCCAATCGTGTAGATATAATGAATTCCTACGATACAACCTAGAAGGTCACTGTGTCTGAAGTTTCCATCAAACCCTAAATCAATGAACGACTTAAAGAAAAAAGTAAACGCATGGAAGGTCTCTACATTCTCAGGACCGTTTTTTTAAAGGCCGTCACAATGTCATTTCACGTCCTGCAAATTGCCCAGTATTTTAAAAGTTTAAAACGTGACATCTCAAGACGCACACGTTTATAAAGTCATATGAAAGTCATACTGTCACTAAAAGTTCAAAAATAGTTTTATACCAGGAAATGTCATAAGTTTTGTAGATCATTAAAATGTCAAGCGTCTTTTATAGAATAAAATGGAAAAGTTATATTAGATTGTTATATATTAATTCATATTTTGGATGTAAAAAAAGCCATAAGAATGAAGCAGTATAGTATCATACAATCTAATAAAAGATGGAATGTTAAAGAAACTTATAGCATGTTATAAGTTTGTCATAAAAGGGCATATAAGCAAGTGTTTGTGTAAACAGCTCATTTACACTTTTAGATTAAACTTGTCGTTTTAATGAAACTGATGGAACAAAAACTGCAGGCTCAGCATATTTCCAGAAAGCCGGCTGGAGCCAAGAACACCAACATGGTTTGGCAGGTGAGTCGTCTTATGGGCGAATAAATCAAGTCACGGAACGATTATCGTATAACATGTAGAAGTCTGTATAGCATGCCCAAAATGTACCTGGAGATGTTAAAAAAATATATAAACTTATTGTTTTGCATGCAAAAATCTGAAAATAGTAAAAAGGTATAGTATGTATAGTATGAAAATTATATTAAAGTCATAACATGTCACATTCTAAGCACATTGGTCGACTTCAGCTGAAAACCTCACATTGACCCAAATCAAAGTTTCTGTACTTCAGACTTCACAGCTAACCGTCTTCTCTCCGACTCTGAGCCAGTACTGCCACCTCCTGGCAGCTCGCTGCATTTCTACCTGCACAGCGCAAACGACCACAACTCAATTAGTTTGCAGATTTGCTAAGCTTTATAATCCAAAAAATGTTTCTACTTTGTCTTTACACCAGCTGTTCAGTAGGTTTCACAACAGCAGCGTAAACTATTCACATTCAGTGGTTAAAAAAAACTATTTAAAAGGAAAGAAGGGGGGAAACAAATATGGAAGAATCTTTAATTGTTGGATGAAGCAGTTACTTAAATCTTCTTAAAGATGAAAATAAACTGTTTCGTTTTCAACAATTTATCACGTGATTCTGATTATAGTTCATTTAGATACACATTAAGTGTACAGCAATAATGTATGTAAATCAACTGTTAAAATCAAACGTCTCGCTTGGCTTATACGTCACTTTAAAAAAAAAATCAACACGACTGTGGCTCTCAGGGCCCGACGTCAATACCATCATTTATAGTCTCAAATATAAAATGTGGACACTTTACCACCAGCTGTGATTTAGTGTAAACAGATTTATTAAAATATAACACCGTTATGTCACGCATCAAGAAGTGTTTGTGAATACCTGAAATCATCAGCTGACATAACCAGTCGGCTTTTAGTCAGAAAATACAAAACTATAATCATGTCGTTATCAGGGACGAATACTTAACGTGTTCTTTCTTCAATGCTACCAGATAAACGGTCATTTCTGTTGTCGATGACAATACTTCAACGGCTTGCAAAGCCTCACAACCCTGGAGCTACGACGTGTCAGTGGTTCTTCTTCCTCTCAGTACTTGTTTCCCCGGTACTCGGGGACTTGTCTGTACGGGCGAAACAGTCTCCTGCTTCCAGCGGCATCCCTCCCTTCAGCGTACTCGTTCTGCCTGAAACTAAAGGATGAGACCATTACCACGTGAACAAAGGGCTCTTAAACTGACAAACAAACAGTAGATATCAGAGTTCACCATGATTTATAAAACGCTGTGATTGGTTGATTTCACCAGCGAACCAGACATTTCCGACCCCTGCTCTAGGGGGTACGTCTCATTTGTTTTTAAATATTTAAAATGAGCATCCATTTAAAAAAAAAAAAAAAAAGTTATTTAATATTTATTAAATTAAGTGCAAGTTCATAATCTTACTGCGCATTACATATTTATTTATTTTCAAATATTTCACAGGTACATAAGTGAAAAAAGGTTGAGAACCACATTCTGCCTTTATGAAAGCTGTGGCTACTTTATGATGTAGTGTGGCATGATACAGATGTTATTCTGTTTTGATATAGATGCACGTCAGTACATCTAAAATCAAACAACTTTCATGAAGTTCAGATTTATAGCAGGACTGTTAGTTCTTCGCTAGGATATATGCATATAATAAAAGGGTGTTATATGAAACTTGATCACAACATTTTTTTAAAGTATTTTTAACACCGAAGAAGAAATTAAATACACAAATGTCCCAAGATGTAGGATATAAAAGGACTAACCTGATATTTTCATCTTCCAGGTCATCCGCTTTGTGGGCAGTTCTGGAAATTCCCAAACCATGAGGAATCCTATCTGGATACCTCACTGCAATCTTCATGCCGTTCAAATCAAACCCCTGAAGATGAGCAAAAACTGTTTTATAGGAGTGTATAGTGGGAAGCAGCAACCTCCTCCTCTGCACAGGGAGGAGAGGGAGCAATCATCCGATAGCAGGAATTATGACCCATTTCAACTCCGTAAGCAGCTAATAACATACATACTCGCACCTTTGTGCGTATAACTGACTTCATTTTCGCAGGAAGGGAAATGTGCAATTACAGTGAAAACATGTCTGCCACCCAATAACAACCCATGAAATGAGGTCGTTGGCCTTCAGGAGGTCCGAGTGTACTTACATGCAAGCGTCTAATTGCTTCATCACAAGACTCTTGTTTTGTATAGTTCACGAAGGCACAGCGTTTGTAGGTCAGAAGCTTCACACTGTCGACGGCCCCGACCCTGCAGGAGGAGACGCGTGGAGGTCAACACTCGTATGCAACTCGAGGATTTGACCGCAGACGGTCCTGCAGGAGAGAAAATAAAGGAGCCGACGCTCTTACTTGCGGAACACGTTGGCTATCACAGACTCGGTGACTGGGTGAACCAAGTTCCCAACCCAAACTGGAAACAGCTCCCTGTTGAAAGAAAGCAAGTCGATAAGAAACTGTGAAACAACCGAGTGCAGATCAAATCATTTTGTAGGAAAAAACATCTTCATGAAAGCATGCAGTGATTTTCTGCTCTTTAATCATATAGTCTAATTAGTTAAAAAGCAATAAGTCTGAAGAGGACCTAAACAAGCTTGCCTAAAACAAGAACTGATCATATACAATTAACCTTCATTGATGCTGGCCAATATTGGTATCCATAATGCTTTAATTAATATATCATTGATCGGTGAAGGGAAATGTCGACCAGTTGTAAGCAAGCCTGCCAGAGGCCCCGCCTCCTCCCTGCTCCACAGCACTAGTCATCATCCTCCAGACACAAACAGACATGTCACCCCCACATAGGAGCAGCACTGCTAATTAAAAGCTCATTCGTCAGGTATATCGTCAATATTAAGGCAGTACGGATACTCAGGCTGAGCAATATGGGCAAAGAAGTCGTTTAACTAAACACGACTGAAATGACATTCATTTAAAACTCTGCATGCGTCTCCACAACCTCTGGTCCCGTCGGCGTAGCCAGATATCTGCAGACTGCCGTGTGACTTGACCGGTACTCACTGTGGTTGCTGTGAGGCGGCGTTGCTGGTCTTCGTGGCCTGACCGGGACTAGCCGCTTGTTGCCTCTGGACATTGGACATATTCTGAACCGGGCCTAAAGGTTGGCTCCTAAACGCTGGTTTAGGTGCTTCATGGGACTGAGCAGCATGGACTGTGTTGGCCGAGAGGACTGGAGAGACTCCGGAGAAACTGGCCACTTGAGCCGGTTGGACGGCGCCATTTGAAAGAAGAGCTCCTACCAAAACAAAACACATGTTGCAAAAAATGTTTGTACAAAGAGATATAAATATGGATTTATGTAATCAATTAAGATGGGCTAATCACACAAGCTGATGATCCCTGGCCACGTGTATTCTCAACTCGAGTTTAGGAAATTAACTCAACTATGTTTTCATTTCCTCTGATGCAGAGCAGTATTTGTGAAATCACTCACCGGGTCGGTGGTTTAGTTTGGACAGCACCTCTAGTGCCTTTTTTACGGTCCCATGAATAATTAAAGCGTTTGAGCTCTGCTCCCGAGTGAAACCATACTCCTGAAACAGAAACAGAAACAGAGAGTTCAAACCACCTTGGAATTATTAAACATTGATTTTCCTTTTATACAATTGGGACTAAAACTGGTTCATTTCTTTCATTGCTCTTTAGTGATAATGTCTTGAATACAAAGGAATAAACATTGCATCTAATACAAACAATGCATTCGTGTTTATTATTTTCATTGCATCGATAACATCTCCCAGTGGAAGACTCACCATTAGTTGTGTAATCTGCACCCACATCAGCTCCTGGGCAGCTTCTGCACACGAGCTGTCCAGTTTGAGGACCTCGCTGAAGGCCTGGGCAGCCTCCTCGTACCTCTGGAGGAAGAATAGAAAAACAATGAGCTTCCACCACCTGCTCCCTCCGGACGAAATCAAAATTCAAACTCACTGACGCCATCCTGCCGGAGAGATCAGCAGAGTTATTACTCATCAGTTCCATTTGTTTTTAGAGCCCTCTGAGCTGATGCTTGTATACCATGTGTTCTATAACTGAGCTGGATGCTGCTTGAAGACGAGTGATGCTGTTGCACGAGTCTGCATGCTGAATATGTCTAGATTATTGTGCCACGCAGTAACAGTGACTCAACCACGACATTTACAATAACACACCACACATGGGAGAACATTTACCTGCAGACCCGCCAGCGCCCGGCCCTTCCTAAACAGGCCTTTAACCCAGCCCGGCCACATGCTGAGACACAACTCGGCATCAGTCAGCGCCTTCTCATATTCTTGCATCTTTTCAAAACAGAAGGAACGATTGCCAAACAACCTGCGAGCGAAACAAGAGTAAACAAGTTTAATAAAAAACATTGGGTGAGTAAGCGCCTTCAACAAATAGACTTTAAATATCAGAAAAGGTCAAAGCTCTTACTTAAACTCTGTAGGGTTGTACTTAATTGCGTCTGTGAAATACTTCACAGCCATATTAAAGTCTCCAGCACTTGCAAACCTATTTCCAATAACTAGAAGGGAAAAACTTCAGTTAAAAGACAAAATATTTAAATATGAATATATATTTATCTACATATCAAATGGAGAAAACTTACCTGCAAGATCAGTACTTATTTTTACATTATCTTCAAAGGTGGGGCTGCTAATGGCTGCAGAATCCTGTTCGGACAGAGAGAAATTAAATGATTTAACTTATTCCAAGACAAAATCCAAATACAGTCAAATCTGTTGTCGTAGGAATGGTACGTGACACTCTGTTCAGACTTATCGCTCACCTTCTTCTCAACATCCGGGTCTTCATTTGGTTTTTCAGGGACCGGTTTACGGTCTTCTTTGACGAGGGTCTTTTTCCTCTCCCTCCTCTCAGACACGGGCTTCTGCTCCAATTTACGCTTGGCTATGAGAGCAGCTTTACTCACAAAAGTGCTCGTCATGTCCAGTTCCTTCAAAAAAATGTAAACGATGCACGTAAGCCCTGATCAGACCGAGCGCAGGAAAGCGAGGTGCACACGGAGGTATTTGTCTCGTTTCTGGAAGCAATGGAACAAGTGTTTGTATGTTTTTTAATCCTGAGTGATTTTTAGCTGCAATGATTGGACCGGTGTCCTTGTATTGTATTTTATATATTGTTGTTGTATTTGTGTTTATTGTTTATTTATGGACCCATGAGTCTGGAATAAAGATATATATACAAAAATAGGCTTCACCATGTGATCATTTCATATAGACGACTACTGTGGTATCTTTATATTGTGATATCTTTAGAGAATTTAAATTATCTATACGGTGAAAGAAGATTTTGGCCATACGATCCAGCCCTAATGGCAACTACAGTCCCCGGAAAAATTCACTACAATGAGTAAAAAAGGTTGTTTTTTACACCTTGACGTTCAAATGTTAAATTGTACATTAACGCATGCAAACACGTTTTACTAGAAACCTGAAATACAGGTTTGAACCAGAAAACCAGCATGACACGTCCTCTTTAATCTTCCAGTGCAAAAATAAAATTGGTGGATAAAGGGGTAGTTTCTGTATAAATGCAATTAAGTGTGTTATGCTGTACACATGTAGAGTATGACTCACACCGTAAATGATAGGACTATGAATGGGAATAAGATCAGCCAATGGTACCTCTGAGTCTCCCCAGTCGTTCCCATCTTCATCACTGGAGTCGTCTTCACTACATTCACTGCTGTCTGTATCTTTTGCTGAGGCACACGGTTTATCACGGGACATGGTATTGTTTTTGGCTCCTTCGTTATCTGGTTTGCTCCCTTCAGTTTTACATTGCTGTGAGTCATCTTTCCCCTGTGAATCACAAACATGTTTTAAAGCGTGCAACTTCATTAAAAACGTGTTGGCGGCTTCCATCTGCAGTAAAGATGTTACACACATTACCAGTTACCTCTTCGTTTGTTATAGGGTTCTGTTTCTCCTTCTCAAGACGTTTTTTCTCCTTTCGTTTCTGTCGGACGAGAATAGACAATGAAAAAGTTTAATCTACACAATTTGACAACTTGTTATGAAATTCATATTGGAGGTTGTAGAATGTACCATTTTTTTAAGTCGCTTCTTCTCAGCTTTTTCTTTCTCTTTTTTTACTTCTTCTAATAATCTGGCTCTTCTTTCAGAGTCCTACAAAAAATGCAAAGTACAGTGTATATATTTAAACCACTTTCACAGCATAGGAAAGCCATCCATTTGACAAGATGAGCAAAACAAAAGTGAACTTACGCTCTCCTTTGGCTGAATCTTTACTGAGGGCGGGCCAGGACGTTCACTAGACGTGTAGTAATGCCGTGGAAGCTGAAAAGCAGAGCCACTTAATCCTCCTCCATCACTTCTCTTGTCAGAAAGCCTCGGATATCCATGCAAATTGCTATTAATACGTTCCCATTTGTCAGTTACATCTTCATCCGTGTCATCTTGCTCATCATCGTATTCCATACCTGCAAGGAAAGAATTTCACCAACAACAACAAAAAAAACGGATGTGTGTGTGTGTGTGTGTGGGGGGGGGGGGGGGGCATATGTGCAATGTGACACGTTCTTACCGATGAGACCGAGTCTTACTATCCTCTGAAAACCAGGACGACCATCAAACAAATCCACAACCCTTTGCTAGAGAGGAGAAAGAGATGTGACGGTCAGATCGACATGCAATGCGCTCAGCTCTTTCAGCCTTGAAACGTTGGCATTCGTTTAGCCTCATTGTCCTCTGAACCAACAGATAGTGTTCTCAAGGCTGGCCAATGCCAGTACTAAATGTGAACTTGAGTTGCACTGAGTAAACACTAACTCAAGCAGCTGTTTCCTCAAGTTTTACTTTAATTTACCCATGGAAAGATGACCATCAGCAAGATAAAAACCGTACACTAGCAAAACAGTAAATGTAACGCAAACTCTATCTGTATGTCATTTGATAAGCTTCAGGAAGTTAAAACACGCCACGTTTTTTTTGCCCATTACAAGAGGAAAGGAATTACAGTGTCTGTTTTCCAGCTGCACAATTTTAACCTATTTATCTATTCATGTGTGGGAACATGCAATCTATTTAAAAAATGTCAGACTACCCTGACATTTATCTGTAGTATTTTGACTAGGGATTCTTTATGTTGTTTGTATCTGGTGCCTTCTAGAGCTACGAGGAGTTCAGTTTATGATAGGCGGATTCGTGCCAACTATTTTAACCCCTCAATTTGACCCCATTCGATGTTTAACGTCTCTAAAAAAATTATTGACATAATTTTTTTGCTTCATATTTCATGACTTTTCCTAATTTATTGGAGACAACTGGAAAAATCTAAAATTCACATGATGATACGTTTTCCATGTCCTGTACACAGCTTATACATTTGTAAATTTGAAAACATAAGAAATATCATTTTTTTTTATTTATTTAAAGGGCTATTTAGGTAGTCAACAAACAAACAAAGTACCTGACACTTAAACTTGGGAAACAATGTTAATTTTAATAATGTTCTGGAGGTTTTAATTGCTGGGGTCAAATTGACCCCACTGGTAAAATATGTTAGTAAATTTGAAGGTAACAGGAGGGTTAATAATCGATTTTTAGCGACTAGTTATTGAAGCCCTAAACTGGATGTTATGATCATGATACCTTCAAGTATATATCACACCAATTCAGTAGAATAATAGTGCCAGGCATATTGGTAACGAACCTCTCAATGCCAACTCATCTCGTTATGTGTTGAACGTAGTGCGGCGCAATTCTTTGAGTGGGAACTAACGCAAACAGGGCACTTTATATTATTATAGAAAATACACACCGGAAGTGATTACGCGCACTGTCGTGCGTAAATCTGGCAAAAGTAACATTGAATGCTGGGAATCCACTAATAGCTTTAAAAATACAAGATGCACAACGGCTGTTGCAACATGTGCGACATCCGCGAGGCTGACAGTAATGTGCACATGTGCTCGATGCCGTCTGTGATGAGCCTAAAGGCTAAAGAAAGTGTAAAAGGTAACTACTTACGACCATTCGGACATCCGTAAACTCTGTAGAAAAGGAAGAAAAGCAAACAATGTAAATCCTTGTAGAATCCTCGTATCATAAAACCAGGAAGTTTTTTCTGTGAAGTATCGGTCAGTTAAAGCGGAAGCTAACTTCGAACTACGACTATCGGGTTAGCTTGTCCGCTAAAGTAGCCACACACGTCTCAGAGGCTAAATGTGCAAGTTCTTACCAGTCTCGTCTCTAAATATTTCCATTTTTTAGTCACGCGTGCGTTCCCACAACCGTATAGACTCGTACATTAGAGTTATATGCAAACAAAGATGCATAAATGTAACACTAATGTTAGAAGCCTGTAACTTTTCCAGCGCGCATTTTTTTCGCGTTATCAATCAGCTTCTTCCTGATCACGTGGGCACACGGAACATTCTTTTGTTGTGCGCATGCGCGCTGCGTCGGTGCAGCCCAGCGAAGCGCCTTCCCATTACTTCTGCATTGGTATGAGTCTTAACAATCCACTAGACTCATCTCTTTTACACATACTATCTATGTTTAAATATGACTTAATTCACATTCATTTTTTTGTGAATAGTTCTTTAGTGGGTTTCTTACCTTTTAATTTAACATTTAAAGTCCCCAGAGGATCAGTAAAGTCGTATATAGACGATATAATCTTGCATTCTGCAAATTAAGAGGTAGAAACGTCAAATGCATCAACAATTCTGATACAAAATATAAAAAAGTTATATTTATATTTTAAGAGAACATTACTCCTTTAATATATTGCATAGAAAATCATTAGCGCCACCGCTTTCACCACATGGAAATGTCCCGCCTGTGGGACGAATAAAGGAATATCATATCATTACTTTCCGAATTATTTCAGCATGACCACGACCAGTAGCGCCAAACAACCATCAGTGAAGCCGTCAACCTAAATAATAACATCTTATCAATATCTTTGTTTTGGAATAAAAGTTGTTTCACATTTATGTAATCTTTTTTCTTGCATGACAACTATCATTCCACATTAAAACTGACAATCTCTAATATTCTCCACTTCAACAGCGAAATTAAATTGGCAAGATATTCTTCATACAAAGAATGCCACATGCCAATATTAAAATATAATTCAGTAGTGAGCACATTTTCGGTTTGTAAAAACTAAAATTCAAACAATTTGAGAGCATTTTTTTAAAGTACCCTTGATGAGGTCATGGTTGCTGCTCCTATGCACAGCCCGCATACCTGTAGATTTTCATATTTGATATTATTGAATTGAAAGATATTCTGGGAATCTTTTGGTAAAGTAGTCCTGGTATTAAAAAATAACCAATATATGCTTGAGTCCAAAGCATCACATGGCTTCTTCTCTCACAACCAGTGAAAAGGCAGCGGCAATCCTGAGTGATATTAGGCAAATCCGTCTGTCCAGTGCAGTGTTCCCCCTCGTTTTACAGCTCCAGGGGGGGGGGTCTTTACTTTTTATTGAATAGTCCTTCCTTGGCGTACAGAAAAGGGGAGGAGTCGGCGGTAAACAGAGCTGAGGAGGATGATGGCCCCTAGCACTATGCCACAGATGATGCTGAAGGCCCAGCGGGGTCCGAGGATGGTATAGGCCTGGGAGACAAAGATCGGGGCAACAGTCCGCGCGCCACTCCCCGAGGCTGTCAACCAGCCCATGTACACTCCCTGCAAAAAACAACAGAAAACATCCACTCTGGGTTCTCAAAATATGTATAATTTTAATAATTTAATATAAAGAAATGTATGGGCACATTCAAAGTGGTTTAAGATACCCCAATACTACTTCCATTAACCTATAGTCCTCTTACCTGAGGTTTGGGTCCGAGGATTTTGGAATAGAGTGTGTATGACATCACGTTGCAGGCTGGGTACCCCACCCCGATGAGGATGTCAGATGAGATGTACTGGGCCAGATGGATGGCCGGAGTATACTGGCACCAGGTCTGCTCATATGGGCAGCCTGTTGGCTCCACGGAGTTGTTGGAGGCTGTAGCGGCTTTAGACGTCTGACTGACCAGAGAGCTGTTCATAGAGTTGTTTTTGATGTCTGTATTTAGAAAATACAAGGGTTAGCGTTAGGGTTGCGCGTGTTGGAGAAAATCATATAGCCTAGGTTGAACTCCAGCACAAACAATGATGTACCTCGCTATGATACTTGGTTATCTAACAGATGTTTGCTGAAAGTGGACCATGATCCTTGGTTATCTCGTGCGGTTGGGTCCCGGTCACCTTGATCCACCCGGAGTGAATCGTGCGCCAGGTTCTCCAACAATTCATTTGAAAAAAAAAGGTTTGATGGGAGGGCTAAATGTACACTACAAATATGTGCTAAATATTCTAAAAACGTCTCTCTGCTCTTCATTTTGCCACAACAGGCGGCGATCCCAGCTGACATTGGGTAAAGCCAGGGTACACCTGGGAAGCAACAGTGCGAGGCACCCCATCACCGTGTGGCCCGGTGGCCATTTCAAAGTCATCCAGTGCAACGCCCAGCTGTATTCTTTCAGCGCCAAGAATAAGCAAAAGTAAACACTGATATACTAATGTCCCCACACTCAAAGCAAAAAGCCAAACGGTAACATTTCAATCAAAAATGTAAATAAATCCGCAAAGCAAGCCAAAGGGGCAATCATTCTGCAGCTATTAATTACTCGTAACGGAACAGTGCGTACCTTCCCACTGGATTTTAGGGTAATGATTTCCCCATGGCAGGAGAATAAAGAAACCGCAGAATATAATTGCCAAGCCAGCTAGTAACACAGGGCGATCCCCGACCCTGAAAGTAAATAATTCATTTGGTTAAGTCGGGAACAATGTTGGACACTGACATATATTTCTATCTAAGTCAATCATGTATGAAGAAAGGTACCGTTGAGAGGCCACTTTTACGACTAGAAACACCAATATGGATTCCAATCCAATGCAGCAGATGATGATGCCATTGTATAGCACAGCTTCCCTCCTTGTCCAAGCGAACATGTCCATGGACAACGGGGTGGCAATTCTGAAAAAAACATATAAAAACCTACAGTCAGATGTTTACATTTACACAGCAGAGTATAACGAGTGTCTGAATTATATTCTAACTTGTCTGTTTCAGTAGACTTTGATTAAATACATACGTCTCAAAGACCGCAAAGATGAACATGATGATGAAGAAGAGAACATTGGAAGTCAGGACTGCTCCCTGATCAATGGTCTCCTCTTCACGAACATCCTCTCCGTCTGCAGGAAAGAGGTGATGATAAAAGCATGAACCAAATAGCAAAAAACAATCATCTGCAATCACAACTACTCATTTAATAGTAAATATATTATCATATATATATATATATATATATCATTACCTTCGCATTGAAAATGCAGAAGGTAATGTTTCCGCCGGCGTTTGTGAATATGTCCGTCCGTCCGTCAGTTATTCGTCTAAATCAGACAAAACTGAGCCGATTGTTATGAAACTTGGTGGGATGATTGGTCATGACCCAAGGAACAATCAATTAGTTTTTGGGAGTGATTGGGTCAAAGGTCAAGGTCACAAAAAGGTGAAAAACTTGTTATTCGTCTAAATCAGACAAAACTGAGCCGATTCTTATGAAACTTGGTGGGATGATTGGTCATGACCCAAGGAACAATCGATTAGTTTTTGGGAGTGATTGGGTCAAAGGTCAAGGTCAAAGTCACGAAAAGGTGAAAAACGTAAATTTGCGATATCTCGGTTAATTGGCATCCGATTTGCGTGAAACTAGTGCCAAATTGTTCATAATTCAATCTTGTGATATGCGAAGGTATGCGCTCTACCGAGTGCCCATTCTAGTTTCCAATGGTATCAATAGACCAGGCCTGGATTGGGCTCCCTTGTGATGCAATTTATTTCCTGGAAATGTCAAACACTGTCCACTGAAGTTATTATCACTCTGCTGCAAACTAGTTTTGTCTATATCACCAAAATATTGAAAAACTGGGATTTAAAAAAAAGAAGGATGTAGGACAAGAAATACCCTCCGATGCGTCGTTGATGGCTCGGATCTGTCTTCCATGCTCATCAACATGGTGATCTCTGTTGACAAGTATCCAACAAACATCTTAGCCACTTCAAAACAGCATTGAGAAACTCAATACTAGACATAAACTGACAAAATAATAGCTAAATGTATTAAAGAGTATGTGAAATTCCAAACACAGAACAACAAGGAACACATAAATCCATACCTCAGCACAAAAACAACCAGCAGGATGTTGACGAAGCAAAAAGCGGTGGCTAGTAGAGCGGGAGCCGTGTACATGTTGAGCTGCAGGTCTATAACCTTCACCGTGACGCCGTGCTCGCCGATGAATGACAGGCAGGCCTGCAGAGCTGACAGACAAAGACACACACGGGTGTTAAGACATACAAACCGACAAACCAATGACTTGCTTGTTGTTTTTTCCCATCATACACTCTGCTAGTGTGGTGGGGAACACTGCCCAGAGAAGGGAGGGAGAGTAGGATTTTGAACGCAGCCCTTAGGCTGGCTCCGCCCCCAATCAATGGCAGCATATAAAACGCACCTGTTGTCTGGCCTGTCCTCGCTCTATGGTGGCTCTTGGCGAGTTTAAATCATTTTATTTTCATGCCATCTGAGTACTTACTTTACATGTGAGGTGGTAAGCAGTCACACTGTTTGTATTATTTTGCAGAATGGCGTTACCTCTTTAATCTCTGTTTATCATTTGTAGGTTCACCTGCTGCTGTTTTTGCCACAACTGTTTTGCATGGTTTGTTCATTACTTAGATTAGATTATTTGTTTCCTGTAAAACACTTCTGGTTAATTTGACTAAACACGTCTCTGGACATGTATCGGAAACAATTTTTTTCCCCTAACATTTTATTTATATATATATATATATTTGGGTTGTTAATTTATATTTCTTGGGGTGCGAGGCCCCAGGCGACGTTGTTGGTTTCCTTTTACTTCCCCCTCCCTTAAGGCTTTGTCACACTAGCATCATATGCCCTCTACATTGGCCTGGCTTACATAATTTAAACACCTTTACCTGGTCCCAGGATGAAACCCAAGGCCTGACAGGCACTCATGTTCGCCATGGCGCTGGTCCTCTCCTTCAGTGATGTAGCGCCAGCAACAAAGGACCTCACCACAGCGACGTTACCTGTTGTAAAAAAAACAGACCGATGCGAATGTTAGTTAGTTATGTGACATGGACCGCAATATAAAATGGGGAAGTGGAACCCTGTGTAGAGTTTATAAGCAATCCATAGCATTCAATGAAGAGGGTTGTTTTTTTACAGGCATGTGGACATTTCAAAATGATGTAAAAAAAGCCTTCACACATCACCTGCTCCAAAGCCCACAAAGGCTCTCGACACGAGTACGTGGTACTTGTTATTGGTCGTGGGCAGGTAGGCGTAGGCGTAGTAGATATTGGCCATCAGGTTGATGGTGATGGAACACACGAGCGGCTCCCTGTGTGGCCGGTAGTTGGACCAAAGGCCAAAAATGGGCGAGGCCAACATCTGACCGAGACTATACACCGCCACGACCCATCCCAAGAAGGTGGCATTGGCACTATCATCAACCTGTAAGAAACATAATCCCAAAACATGTGGAGTCATGCGCAGTTTCAACAGGATACCCTGCAGTATGAAGGTTTGAGGACAGTGTAACAATGTGAGTATATGAGCTGGTGAAATGTGAGTCCTATTGCATACAGTTACATTTGACACACCTAGAATATGAGCTAATGTTTACACATCTTCACTTCGAATCTTAACTAATCTATCTTGAGCTTTATCTAAAACTAAGTCCCCAAAGTGTTCTTCGAAGATTCTTTCACTTCCCCTTGACCTGGCGGAGATTTGCCTTAGAGTGAAAAACACAAAGTGCCTTCCTTTGTATCATCGACATCAGCGGAACCAGTTAACACGCTTCTATTAACAAAATGGTAACCCATACAGTACATACCTGTTGTAAATAGGGCCAAAGTGACGTGATGACAATTGTGAAACCTGAAAAGGCACATGAAACAAGGATGAGTCCTGTGATCCTAAACATTGTCAGAACACTGTTTTTTTTTCACCAGCTGCCAGTCGGACTGATGGCAAAACAGAACTATTACAAATATGTACTGAGAACATTCGCAATATTCCAATCTGTACAATATCTCTACATAACCTTCCCCCACCTCTCAATATGTGCACTATCCCCATATAACAGTCCCTTCTTTCTTGCCACAAGCTAGGATCAGCAATAGCATATTTGTTTATTAACCTCTGCCCTCCTTTTTTTGTTAACCTATTTTTTTGTAACTGTACCTAATACTGTATATTCTACCACCATGTTTTTAGATTTGGTTTTCCTCATTATTATAATAGTGGGTTTGTACCTCTGCAAAACAATTCCAAGATTTCTGGATGGTTGGTCTAGGCACAAATGGCAAATAAAAAAAAACTTTAATTATATCTTACTTTACACAAGCCAGCCAAACAGAGGCTAGATGCATCAGATTCACAGCAACAGTGCCTATTGCAACAAAAACTCACACGCTCTGGGTCTTTTGGAGTATTTTATATAGATGGTTAAGATGGAAAATGTTGCACTAGAGATTCACTTATCAACGGAAAAGAAAGCCTGAGGATTGGATAAGGTGCAGCGGATCACTACTGGAGTTGAAGGAGGGAGAGCAAGGACCAAAAGCTATTCCTCTACCCTGACTACTCATGGCTGCAAGCGTCCACCGGTGATTGTGTTGCGGCTGTTTACATTACTCCTGATGTGTATTATTTTTAAAACACACAACTGTTTTTCTTGTATAGCACACATGGATTGGGCTACAACTTCATTTAGTTTTGGACTCTCTCTCTCTCTCTCCAGATTTAGTCTCTCCATCAATATGGAAGTTACAGAACAATTTCCCTTATGTCCCACCAGCTGTGCAAATACTGGACTCAGAGTGTAGTGTTTCTGCAATAGTCTTTCTAGTCGTGGGCATCCTCACCTACACTGCTGAGAAACATGGTGAAGTACATAACGCGGATGGACTTCCACCGACTCTTGTAGTCTTCATCCTGAGAGTCCTCACTGTACACAGGATGGAAAAACATAACATTACATTACGTCATTTAGCAGACGCTTTTATCCAAAGTGACTTACAATAAGAACATGTGAATTAAAGTTATTGATATACACTTGCAAATATGACAAACAAAAACATGCTTTGCCCCAAAGGGTTTGCATAACAAAGTGTTAACTTATAGACAGTAGTATTGGTAATAAGACTCGTCCGTCTGCAGTTTGTTTTGTAAACAACGCACTAGAGTGCCCTGCTGTCCAAAGGTAACAGTGGCTAGAGGCTAAGGTGTCTATGGCGATTGAACTATGCACTCACCTGCTCGCTTCATCCCTGAGCAACGGGGTCGTGTCGTCAGGTTCAGAAAATCGAGACATGTTTTCTAAAAAACGTAAAGCAGGCAAAACTTTGACGACGTAAATCAGCGCTGCTAATTCCCCATTTAGCCGAGGGTCCGTGAACTACACCGCTGACGTCAAATACAACTTCTCCGCACTCAAGCTAACGGTGTACATTCTTACAAATAACGTTACGTTAACCTGACTAATGCCCCAAAGTAGTATAAAGTGTAGTAGTTTCCAACCGACGGTAAAGTTTATCAACAAAAGTGCCCTACACAGGAGCTTGTTCTTCTTCTTTTAATTTAGGGGGCGGACTTAAACCCACACGTTAAAGTGCACAGCGCCCCCTACTGTACCGGAGTGTGTAAAATCATGACTTTACGATATGTGTCATTTAGCTGAACACAATCATCTTGTGATTATTATATCAATTTGTTATGAACGATGTCCTATACTCGGCACACGTTCAACGGGTTCTTTAGAGTTGCATAAAGCTGACGTTAATCTTAACCACAAAACAAGTTCAACAGAATTGCAACTATTGCTTCCGGTTAAACTTGTATATTTAAAGTTGAATTGCAGTTAAACCAAACTATTGTTTTAATCTTTTCACAACGAGCTGTTCAACCAAATAATTTTAGAATGCGAGTTAATATGAATACCGTACAAGCTCAAGACCTACAGAAACCAACTATATGCATTTATTTTGAAGCCAATATCGCTTAACTTCCGGTCCCTTCTGTTTACCTTTTGCTGCTCTCGAGGCAGCGCGCCCACGTGAGCATTCACACACAACACATGTCAGCACAGCGATACTGCACAGAGCCTTTTATACTGTCGTGCCAAGTTCCTAGATAGTGAAACTTTATAATAGGTGACTTTTTTGTTGTTTGATGACACCTCAAAGCTTTTTATAACTACGGTGTTTTGATTGTTCTGACCGCATATCTAAATAATAATAATAACAAACGTTTTAATAAAAAAGGTCCTCTGAATAATTCAGTGACTGGGCCCTAATAATAGTAATAACAACTCTACATTATCATTATATATAATATGGTTAAAGTCATTAATTAACCAACTTCCTTTTATTATTATTTGTGTGCTCTGCTGAGCTTTAAGTCTGTTCCTGTTCCATGATTCTGTTCCATGATTCTATTCCATGACTCTGTTCGAGGAGCCTGTTCCTTCGACGTGTCTCATCAAAGATGTTTTATTGCGAAGATCACCACATCGCATGTTCTCCGTGTCTCACTCCAATCTCATAAACACTCCGGCCAGCAGTGGCAAAATAAAACTTAAAAAATTATGTATTTCTTTTCAGAGGGGAGCGCATTTTTTTGCTCCCCTCTCTGAATGGCGCCCTAGGCACCCATTAGCCAATCAGAACGCTTGTACTGTTGTTGCTATATAATAATTCATCTTTATTCATAAAGGAAGTGTAAGATAGCTGTCTGATGCTGCCCAGAGGAAACGCAGGTCATATTGCTGCTTATGCTTTAACACTGTCAGAATCTTTTTTTGGCATGTGCCCTTTTTTGGGGTTTGAGCACCTGCCCCCCAAAATGTCTGTGCACGTGCCTGGCTGTGTGGGTACATTTTCTGACTTCACAACTATATATTTTATTGCCTTTTGGTGATTTTGGTTTCACAGACATTCAGTGAAGACACTACAAACAGAAATAGTACAGTCAGTTTGCAAGTCAGACTCCAAAAAGCTGTTTCTTGCTAACCTTAATTGTATTGGTCTTGCAAAAGAAACTGTTGGTGGACTTGAGCTAACAAGGAAAGAGCCGAGCGAGACGGTCGGTCACAAACTGACATACACAAGATAACAATAATCCCACTCTGGCTCTAGCACTAAACCGAAATTTAACAAACTTGTTGACATTTGGATGGAGGCAGTTTTACTCTTTTATTCTGTCATCGCTTCAGTTCAAATGTAATGTGTTTTTGTGATTCACATCTTTTTTTTAAATAAACTCAATCGATATTTGAGCATTTATTTATTTGTTTCTTATATCCGCTTTGTTTCACTCTGCATCGACAATGTAAAACTCACTTTACAATCCAGTTTAAGAAAACACAGCAAAATGTCATACACTTTAATAAGTACAGGTAGTATTTACAGTATATACACCATAACACAATACTATGCCATCACTAGTGTATATTTTATCATAGATAGGAAGTATTTACATTATGGATAAGACCATAAATTGATTCGGAAATTATTTTTTAAATTCTGATACACAATAAATTCAAGTAGGTGTACCTTGATATGGAGTAGTCTGACTACGACCATGGTAGAAGAAGTATCCAAGAACCACTTCACAGGTGCATAATGGTCCGAGACTATGAAGAATACTTTTTAATACGCTCATCAATTGGGCGCCACGGGTCGAGTCAATATCAAACACAAACTGTACAAGTTCATACATACATACATACATACATACATACACAGTCCACCTGTGGTGATTTCAAAACATCAGAACCATTGGTTGTTTCTTCTTCCAAAGCTTTACACATTCATGTTTGGTCATCAGCCTTCAGTGGAAGCAAACACGAGACCACGGGTTGCTTACTGTAAAGTGTCCTGGTGGTCTAAAGCATCTACCGCAACCCTGTGGATCGGCATCACTGCAGGGACATTTTGTTGCATGTCACCTTCGCTCTCCTCTATCTCCATCTGTTCTCCACTATCGACTATTTCATGAATTAAGGATGACATTAAAAACAAAATAATCACGGTTTGAATTCATATTCACATTTTTGCGTACATCTCGTCCAACCGCTTAAAAGTACACCGTGAATAGACACTGGGCGTCCCCCCATACGGAGTATGGACGATCATTGACGGGAGTAACTCATTACTACACAACTCACTGATGACCGGGGGGGGGGGGGGGTGAGACATTGCATGCACCTAACTTCAGGTACGGCACCCAAAAAGAGAAGCTGCGCCTTTTGTCTTCATTGTGATTGCTGGTGCTTTATACATTATGGTAGGCGTCCTGTGCCGTGTCTTTGTTTTTTGACCTAGCAGACCGAGGCAGCGTTTTCTCTCCTCCCTTGCTTCTTCAGCAGCTGGATGCGGTTGTGAACGTAGAACTTGATGGACCTCCAGTCCCGCTGGTTGCTCACCAGCAGAGGGCAGAGTTCGAGGCAGCGCTCGCAGTCCGCTTTCGCAGGGACTCGCAGCTCTATGAGGTTCCTCTTCAGGTGAGTCTCCACTGCTACACGCTCAGCTTCTGACCACGGGCGCTTAAGGACACCGCGCTTCCCTGAGAGAGAGCAGAGGGCATCGAATCAGATTAATAAGGAATTACTGAAGTTTGGGTGGTCACAGGCGGATATGAGCAGACGGTTACCTGATTTGGGTGGAATGCATCTTCTCTTATGAACATTGGGCATTGATGGGCTAACCGGAGAAGGATTGGGTGCCCTCTTCTTCCGTGGCGGTCGCCCTGGTCCTTTCTTCTTCACCAGCACCTCCGTTTTCTCCTTAACTTCCTCTTTAGCTTTGTCTTCCTCTGCCTCTGAATCCTCTGAGAAGGAGTCCGCCGAGTTGCCAGACATTACTGTAGGACAGGGTTGAAATGGAGGGTAGTTAACTCAAATCAAATGACTAACCAACAGCTTAATATTTTAAGAAAGGTGCAGTGGTGTAACTTATTAATAATGTTTGTTAATTAATTGCCGGATAGTAGTCAAACCTGTCTATACCTCCAAACCTACATATGATATACATGATGCAACTCCTTACCATCCAACTCAAGGCAGATATGCTGCAGGCTCATCCCTCGGAAAAGCACGCCCTCCTTCTCTCCATAGAGGACCACACGACCCACACGACCCATCAGGGCCGGATCCCGTATGATAGTGGAGCAGTTCTGAGTCACGTGGTACTCTCGTTCCAGGAACTCTTCCAGCTGTTTAGTGGCTGCATGCTGGCCCTCCCCTTCATCCAACAGCAGCAGTTGAGTCAGTATTGCCACCTGCCGCCGTACGCGCGTGGCCGTCATTGCTCCGGGGTTTTTGGCCCCGCTGGATCGCGCCAGGTTCCTCAGAAGGTCCGTGCCCCGGAGCGGCGTGGCAGGAGAGTGATAGGGCCGCGAGAAGACGTACGGGCTCTCTGGGTCCACGCCCACATTGGGACTGGTTTGAAGGAGGAGGTCCATGCAGGACTCACAGTGGGGCGGGAGAATAAGTGGCTGAACGCGACCACGCTTCCCCAAAACGCTGGCCCGCGGAAGGTTACGGAGGACCTGGCGCTCAAAGGGGGACAGGAGGACTTCCATGCCAGTGGGGGGGCTGTTGCTGGAGGTAGCCACAGGGGTGATACGGTTGCGGTAGTCCTGGATAGTGAGCTTGGCCACCTCACATTCCCTGTGGCGGTTGTAGAGGATGAGCAGGGACAGGCTGGAATGGCAGAGGAGGCGCCAGGACTCAGCAGAGTGAGGAGAGCGGCTGAGAGAAAGGAAAGAGGAGTGCTGCTGCCGGCGGAGGTAGACGACCAGACAGGAGAGGGAGGAGAGCAGTGGAGGCATGTGATGTCTCTGTGCGCTGGAGGAGACAAGAGCGTAGGGAAAACACTTTTTTTAAAGAACTTGAAACCACAAAAAAACAAACTGAAAACCCTGAACAACGATTAGATCTCATTGGTAATAATAATCCAACAATACCTTACAATCTCGCCATTCTTCTCCTCTGGTGCGTCTTCTTCTCCTTCGGCACTCAGCTCCAGATCTTCGTTTGGATCTATGTCTGGTTCTGGAGTAGGAGGAGGAACCAGCTCCTCTTGACTTCTTGTGCTCTCCACCTCCACCTTTTGCTGCTCTTCGTGCTTTTCCTTCTTCATCCTCCGACCCCTTCTGGGAGCAGACGGAGGAGGCGGCGATGGACTCTTGACCTGGGACGCCAGCGGGGGCGCGGGGCGTTTTGCGGCGGGCGGCTGTAAGCTGGGCCCCTTCTTGGTGGCTGCGGGCTGAGTAGAGGAAGGCGGCGAAAGCAAAAGGGAGAAAGAGACGCCGCCTGTACTCGAGCGTGTGGCCGGCGATTCCCTCTCCCTGGAGAAGAGGGGCGGGGGAGCAGGGTTGGAGGCCGAGGGCTGCGGGACGGCGAAGGAATGACTGTGAGTGGCGGAGGTCGCGGACGACGACGACGATGGGTGAGGGTGCGAGGCGCCGCCGTTTGAAGAGCCGTGTGTGTTCAGGTGCGCCTGCTCCATGGCCGTGCGGACGTCCGGCTGGTTGGCGTGGTGCTTCTCCAGGTGGCGTGCCAGAGAGCGATAGTGGCGGCCGCAGTACGGGCAGTGCTGCCGCCGGCTCACCGTGGCACTGCTGGAGCTCCCAATGTTTATGTTGATATTGTTGTTGATGTTGGTGGTCGGAGGCGTCAGGGCGCTGGCTGGGGGCTGGGAATGGGACTGGGACCTGGCCGGGGCTGCGACAGGTGCCGGGTGGGAAAAGGATGAGCAGGGATGCCCTGGGGCTCTGGAGGAGGCGGGCTCGCTCTTCTTCTCGGAATCGACCGCGTTGGGCAGCTTGCGCTTCTTGCGCCGGCGAAGCATCCGGCCCCTTATTTCCTCAATTTCCTCTTCTTCGTCATCGTCGTCGTCGTCGTCGTCTTCCTCCTCCTCATCCTCCTCACGGTCTGAGTCACTGGGCTCAGAGTGGGTCAGTGGGGAGGATGAGGGTGATAATGACCAGGAGGGGGTAAGATAATCGGAAACTGAGAGGGACAGTGGATGGGGGCCAGCCTCTTCCTCCTGGTTAGACACATTTTAAATTAATACAAACTAAATATCATCAGCATGTAGCTAATAATCCACATGATTTACATAGTTGGATTAGGGTCACAATGTTCCCAAAATGTATAACTTTTAAAAAGCACAAATGTGTAGTTCCATGAGCAGACGGGAGGCGTAATGATGCGTTTTTAATATATTTTGGACAACAATTGTGCGTTATGGCACAGCTCTCCACCTCCACCGTGTGCTGCTTTTACACTACATCAGATTTAGGCAATTTGGTCTTTTAATGGGATTTATAGCAATCTGAAATCCTCAGTTAGTAGCTCACCATTGCATTCTCTCCCCAGTCCGTCAGGCTGTAGTCCACTGTGATCTCCTCGCCTTTGGCAATGTCTCTGATTGCTATGACAACCAACCGCACCTGGGTCCCACAGTGGACTTCTCTAATCCGGCAGTTGGGTGGTGGATGGAAAAGGACAGGTCCCCGAACACCACTCGCTCCCTCCTCCCCCAACTCCGGCACACTGAAAGACATAATGGGACATTAGCAATATGGACCCCCAACCTAGGAAAACATGGAAGCACGGTTACTATAGCGAGGGTCCTACTTACCAGAGCTGAGTGGGATCGGGCAAGTAGTAGGGACTGCCCGGTGGAGGGAGGCGGTCTTCTGCACCCTCCGGGTACTGGCCCTCACCTGGGACAGAATGGACTCTTTAAATCTAGCACATCTCTACTGCTTTATTATAAACCACCAGCCTTATGTTTGAAAGATGAAATATGGATCCCTGTACTACAATACACTGCTAATTACAACATGGTATACTTGTTTTCCATAAGCTCATATTCATATATATATGTATATATATGTATATGTATATGTATATGTATATGTGTGTGTGTGTGTGTGTGTTTACCTGGGCTGTAGCTGTGTTCTGACATGCTCTCCTCCTCTTCATCTTCTGTTACGTATACCCGGTCACACACCTTCACAGGTGTGCCCTTCCTTTTTCTCCCACACACTCGCCTGTAAAAAATGATTAAAATAAATAACTGTGCTTCATTTAACATTATGATACATTTCCTCTGGTAATTATTCAAGCGGAGGGCAGCTGAAATGAGCAGAGGTGGGTGTGACTCATCCACAACAACCATAAGGCTACCAACTACTCAACTAGTGATGGTAGCAGCAGTGGCGTCAACAGTGTAATTGTTGCTCTTCCACTTAACAAGCAATCAAAACAAAGACATTTGGATGTTTGCAAATCCCACAAATAGTATAAGTTTTAGTATAAAAATTACAGTAGGAGAAAAGTAGGCAAAGGCAAGACAAAGAGACATCAACAACAGCATCCCATTCATTTCATCTGAGGGTTATCAATTTAATATATTTCTGTTCAGTATGTTGATAAATTGTGCCATTAATCTATTTATCCTAGAAGGTCAGAAACTAGAGAAATACTAAAAACAGACATTTTTAAAGTGTCTGTATTTCTTGATCAACAAGTTAGAACCCAACACATTTTCTATTTACATGACGCAAACCCCCCGAAAAAAACGAACTACTATCATATTTGACAGCTGGAAACCTTGATAACTGGTAAAAAAGGACAATATTTTTCATGTAGTCCAACTCCATTATTTCAGCACCGATCAGATATGTCTTTTGTTAAAGACTGCACACAGTTGTGAGCTCATCACAGACCATTTAAAATGCTCTGTGTTGACACCACAATGATGTGCATCCTGTCCACCATATTTAAGTTTGTTCGCCATCATTTAAGAATATGTTTTAGTACCACGTCAAAGCTACTTCCCATGCACTTTAGCTGAAGTCTACAGGTGTTAAGCAGTCTCTGGGTTGATGTGATGATGGACGACCGTGATTATCAACACAGATCGACAATGATTATGATCATGTTTAAACTGATTTCATCTATCTTGGTTTATCACAGATGTTGCATCTATACATATAATGAAATGGCCCCACCCCTTTATCAAACACGTCAGAGTATACATGCATTAACAGAGACATGATCAGCACAACAAAGCCTGGTGACAGTGAACTGTTTTCAGATGCATTTCAGCCACGGTCAGCAACTTTGTTTACTCTCAGCCATACAAGCCACGAGCCGCGATCTGCAGCAGCTGAGCAGGCGAGCCGCGTCCAGAGCACAATAACACTGACGTGACGAGGTGGTTTGGTGGATATTATGTTTCGGGATCTGCGGTTTGCCCCATCTGGCATGACGGGGGTTATCGACAACACTGCATATCACCGGCCAGCAAGACGCATCGCGGACGATTCCTGCTGGGTGCATGCTAACATTGATGCTAAACCACAGCTAGCACGTTAGCTTCCAGCAGCTAGCGTTGAGACTTATGTCCCGTCAAAACATCAAAAAATAAAAAGACTTGGGATTAAATGCGAGCCGGGGCAGACAGGGGAAGACGCATCCTCCCGTGACACAACACTGCAACTAAAAAAACACAGAAAAATCGACTCCCTTCGCTGCGTTTTCCCCATTATAACGCTGAAATCATGCACACGAAGAAGAAAAAAAAAGGGCTTCTGATGTTAACTAAACAAACGTGCACGGTCGCAGCGCGTGCGTCTCCGGCTCCTGCATTTCTCTCACAAACCCCCCGGTGAAAAGCAGCCCGCGCGGGAACGACCTCCGCTCACTCACCCCCTCGGCGGCGGCGGTTTGCTCCCATCCCCGTCGCTGTCGAGGGTCGGTGGCTCCCGGTAGTCAAAAGGCGACCGTACATTCTCCGCCATTAGGACTCCCTTCCCTACCTCTCGCGCTCCGGTAGATCGCTCAACGCGCATGTGCACAACATCCTTTGGGGTTCTAATGGTAAAATGGGGTGCACCCACCTCTGAGGAAGATAAAGACCTTCAACCTCAGGATTCACATTTAGTGTGTTGCGTTGATTTAAATTAGAGTAAATACGGCTCTTCAGTAGCTAGTTCGTGCATCCACGTGGAAGTGCAGTCAAATCAATGCCTTGGAATCAATTGGACCTGTTAACGATTGAAGTGAAGCCCACATCGGCACATTGGCTATTATCTGTCTGGGGTCCTGGAGACACAGGACCCTCTTCCACAGCTGGATTACATACTGAACACTATTGAACGTATCTTAATTTCACGAGAATCATTATAAACGTCTTTTTTAAATGACATATTTCAGAAGTGCACCACAAAATAAATATTCTTCATCATGAATAAAGGTCTGTCCTGTATTCGAACAGGACATGGTAGTCGTACATCAATAAAAGTACATAAATAAATCCCCTGCAACTATTTCATTCTTAACATTCTTAAGCTAGACTGTAATACTAAGTCATCAATGTGTGACGATTGTTAAACGGTTGAAGGTGTTTTGGTTGGAGCTATTTATTCACTAGTTACAGCTTCAGGTAGTTTTAGTACAGTACCTCCCAACCTTTATGGGTCCAAGTGTTATTCTCTATGATCTTGTGCTTTTCTTTATCTGAAAAGCAATTAGTTCTCAAATGGGGAGATACAATTACGACACAAAATATTTCCCTCTGACATTTGGTGGAGTACAAATATAAAGTAACATAAAATGGAAATACACAACTACAGCAGCAGTGCCTGTAGTACACTCCTTGTGTAAATGTACCGTAACATTTACACCTGTGTATTATTAAATACAATAGTTATCCCTATACTTATATCTGTGATTGGAGTTGACAGTTTTTGCACAACTTCAATACTTTTAGGGTTTCAACAAGAGAAGAAAGTAAATCAGTATTTCATAAAGCTTTGATGGTGTCTGTAATTTTCCCAAAATATCCAAAGAAGTTTCTTGGAAATACAAATTTTATTAAAATGATAGGGTGCATAGACAGGTTTGTGAAATTACTATTCAATTTAAACCCAAGAAAATATTTATAACATTTATGATAGGAAACTAGCAAAAAAATATATATATTTTCATGCTTCCACTAGAATAATTTCTAGGCTCTGCTCAACATCATCTATAATTACCCAATTAGGATTAGTTTATCAGATCATCTAGTAGTATAAAAACATTATATACATACACATACTCTACGTTAAATTATATAGCTCCTAAGAAGGTGGAACACACACACACACACACACACACACACACACACACACACACACACACACACACACACACACACACACACACACACACACACACACACACACACACACACACACACACACACACACACACACACACACACACACACACACACACACACACACACACACACACACACACACACACACACACACACACACACACACACACACACACACACACACACACACACACACACACACACACACACACACACACACACACACACACACACACACACACACACACACACACACACACACACACACACACACACACACACACACACACACACACACACACACACACACACACACACACACACACACACACACACGATTTGATGTTGTACCAAAGAAGTAAAGCCAAGGTGAAGAAGAAGTGTTAATAGTGAGTTTTAATCGTCAATGCACATCCAGTTAATCGTCACAGAGATAAAAAGAAAAGCATGGCATTAGGAAATACCATTCCAACAAGCCTGGAAGTCACAGTTCATTCAATCAGCAAGATAATGCTGCGTCAGGCATCGACCACCACAGTGAAGCTGTTGTGTTGCAGTGTGTTTGATACATTTGGCTTCAGACGGTACAATCCTACCGTGAACTATTACAAACATAATAGTCTTGAACATCGGTTTCACCTCCCACAGAAGGGTATGACAGAAAAGATTAGAGAAACAATGGTCTTATATTGCAAATATTGTTAACAGTGTAGCAGCATATTCAAGTATAACATCAGGAGAAAACTTGGTGACCAGAGTGGCAAACATTACACTTGATCATCACAGATTGTTCCAAACAAGAATCAATACAGGCAGTTCACGTTTGATACGGAGTTAGCTGGATTAGATGATGTTAATAAGGTAGGACATGAAAAGCCAAGTGACCTATTAAAATAGCTGATGGCTACAGATTCAGCTGCACATCATTCACAGTTTATCAGTCATGTATTTTTGGCTACATTCGAGGAGTTTTTTTTTCGTGTTAGGAACAGCAGACAATTAGTCACGGCAGTTAAATTAAAATAAATAACACACTATACAAAAAAAATTATGTTTAAACAGTCCAACTGGCCACTTCACAAACCAAACCAAACCAAACGTTACACTATTAAAAGTCTGCACTCACTTCTTTGTTAAAGTAAATACCAACGGTAGCAAACTAGAGGTCATTTCAGGACTCTGTGTTGAAATACCAACGTTTGGGAAAAGCTGTCTTCAGGGCTTTGTTAAAAGGAGATTAGTTGTGATTTTAGTTAAGCAGTACAATGTTTAACCTCTAGTTTTCACAGCGTATAATCCACAGAGCTAGATATGCATTTTGGAATAGATAAAAGCTGGCTGTTAGTGTTGAGTTCTCTCATTCAGAGATCATAGATGTTGGATTGAAACTAAATCAGACGTCTTCTGTTCCTTCGCTCTCTGCGTATAAGACGTGGAGGGTCTGCGCAGCATGGTCAGCCCAGTGGACCAGCTCCAGCAGCACCCGATAGGTCCACAATTTAAGCCCAAAAACTCCCCCTGCACCATCGGTTTCCTACACAGAAGAAAGCAACTTAACATCCACTATCTTTTATCATACCAAGATACAGAGAAAATGGATAAGAAAAGGTTTTACGTGGATCGATCGGCTGAAGAAAAACACTCTGTGTTAAAGTCAGGCTTCAACTTCCTGAAGTGAATACACCTAAACATTATCATTCATTTTTAGGACTGTTTATGTTGACAAATGCAAAGTCTGATATTCACATTTAGCTGCTAGATTCTCCACTTTGTTCACCAGCTAGATGCTAATGTGGTCTGCCTGCTGTTTGGTGTTTAAAAGAGTAAAGTTGCACATCAATACAATGAGCTGGAAGATACAAACATGATGAGCAGAGTTGATGGACCCTGTGGTTGAAGATTCCTTTTGAATTTGGCACTATGAGCTACACCTTTCACATTAAACATTTGATCCATCGTTAATATCGAAATATCGATTGTTGCAGCTGTGAACTCATTCTAAAGATTATCATGGATATTTCAGCGATTAAGTCCAGGGTTTGAATCTTTTTTCCCCAACATGAGTCATAATCACATAAGAGGCATCATTAATATAATAAAGGGCTTAGTCACAGCCCTGCTGTAACGTTTTTATATTTTACTTGTGAACAGGGCTGAGGGATGGAAGCTTGGAAATACCCTAGTGTGTTGAATGTTGCTCAACAGATTTGATTTATATGAGCTCATTATTGTGATTATATGGTGATAAAGGCTTATATTAACTTATGTGGAAGACTATGCTGAATTTAAGGGAGCAGGGTTCCTTGGACACCTGCATGATGACAGAATAAGGCCATTTCTGCTCCGGTTGTTCAAGTATAAAAACAGTGGAAATAAAGCAATACTTTATGTACACATTTTTCTTTTATCTTTAAAAATATATATCTTTTAAACCCGAAGTTGGCTGTTCACATACGAACGGTTTGAATTAGTGAGTTATATAAAGAAAGCTTGGGAGATGAAGATAATTTATCATTGTCAGGAGAAAGTTTGGTGTAGACCTCATTTGCAAATATTCATAACAATACGGTACATAACGATACATCAACCTGCATCACATTTTTTGTGAGTGTGTGTATATAAAAATACAAACTTGACTATAACAAATACTGTACCTCATTGCACTGGTGGTCTGGGGTAACTTCCAGGGTCATGTTCTCGGTCTCCACCAGACATTTGGTGCTGCAGAGCAAGTGCTCCAGCCGGAGTCGGACGTTCTTCCTCATGGTCTCGTAATCGCCCTCCAGCTCACCCCATTCCTCCTCTTCCTTCAGGATGACACAGTGGATCAGCCCCAGGCACTGCCGCAGAGCTGAATGCAGCAACTGCACCTGCTGCTCCGTGGTCGGCTCCTCGGAGTGCGGGGAATGGGACACCATGCGTCCTGCGTCAGGGGTGTGGTCCGAGAAGAAGGTCTCCTTCTCTTTCTGAAAGGGGCGAGGACAAGATATTCATTTCAACTTGAGTAAAAAGCAGACGCAAGGTGCTTCTTGACCTTTGCAGGTTGCACCTCACATTTGTTTTATTTCAACTCAATTACACATTTAACACTAAATGACAGACATATCGATCAATTGAAGGGACTTCTAAAAAAGAAGGCAGGATGAGGCACACACATGACAGATGGAGAAATCCAATACACTCTATCCATTAGGTAGCCCAAGGGAAATGGAGGGGAGGTGGTGGGGGGGCTTTTAGTGGGATTACACTACATTCCTTTCAAGAATACACACGTGCATACTAGTGACCGCTAATGTGCAAACACACACACACACACACACAGTAAAATAAGTAAAACACATCACTCAAATGCGACAGGTAGCCTAGCTGGCAGCTGTCTCAGGACGCAAACATGCTCGCATTGGAGTATAAGTATAGCGGGGTTGTGCCCCACCGGCCCGGGGACGACGAGGTAAACAGACCGAGTGCGGAGGCGGATGACTCACGTAGAGCTGGAGCAGACGAGCACATTCGTGGTGCAGTAGCCGGGCAAGAGCCACCGCTCTCCCGGTCTGCGCCGGGTCAGGCACCGGCGCGTCCGGCGCAGTCATCGGCTGCTCCTCCTGCTCTGCCATTTGCACTCCAGCCCCGTGTGTGTTGTAGGTGGCGGAGCGGCGAGCTGGGTGAAGACCGAGCAGAGGAACGTGCTGCCCCCGGACGTCAAGCACCGAAGCCGCTCGTGCACGCGGGAAAGCGTTTTCTTTTCAATTTTCTTGGGGGAGGGATACTTTAACGCTTCGATGACATGTCGCAGGTTGTTCCAGCGAGTGTCAGTGAATTGTGTTTATGTCGGAGTGCACACAAAACGAGAGGGGTTTTAATAGGTTCCGCCAGACACGAGGGGCGTTTTTAGAGCGACGTACAGACTTTTTTCTCTTTTTTCCCCCCTCAATCACGTCACCATGTTAACCGACTCTCTTTATTGGGGGTTCGCAGTCACGGTCAGATAATGAGGGAAAAAACTATACAAATATTTTCTGAGCAATTTCATTTCCAAATCTGCTTCTTACGGGGTCAGAAAGCTGACACATTACCTGTATTCCTTATTACAATAATTATAACGGATAACTAATTCTCTAACTTTAAAAGACTTGTATCATTTGGTTTACACAGTACAACATAATTCATCTAATCTTTGCAAAAAACAATTTCCAGAAGACTAAATAATCTCTAAGCATCAAGGGAGCTGTTATTAATTGATTATCATCTATCTATATATATATATATATATATCTATATATATATATATATATGCGTATGTGTGTTATTGAAAATAACATTAGATTAAAAAGATAAAAGAAATTCTCTTTTCTCAATTTCTTGGTGTCTAACATTTTTAATTATATGGTTTACTATAAACAATTTTAGAAAGTGTATTTATTAGTATTCAAGATTGGTATCAGTGTGGGTAGATCCAGTACTACATGTTGTTTACATATGTGCTTTGATGCTGTTTTCCATTAAAATGGTGACTGAATCTGAATAAATCACATCAATGCTATTAATTAGTTGGTTTTGACCTTAAAAAAAAACAACTATATTTGTTTCATCTGGTTTAAAGGATGTGTCAAGAATAGACAAAAACTTGAGAACAGTTTTTTTAATTATGAGCCATGTGAGCACATTTTCTAATAAATAAAGATCATAAGATTATGAGTGTTCAGTAGTAGTGGCAGTGCACAGAGGTATATTTTATTTTCTAAGATTGCTTCCAAAGAAAACGTATGACAACAACTATTTCCACCCTAATACCGCTGCCTGCATCTGTGAACAAATATTAAGGCAACAATCTGTAACAAATTAAATCAGATGATTTAGTTAAATTTGGAAGGGAAGTGATAACTTGGGTCCAGGAAAGTGAATACAATCAGGGCATTTTAGATATTTCTCGATAGAAAATGTGGTTATGGGCCTTTTTCACATAATAACATAATAATAATATGTTGCATAGGATGCTGACTCACTGTCATGACTAACTGGCACACTTAAAGATAACGGAGCCAAAAGTAATATTAGTAACACTTGTGCTTTTCCTACTATATGTAAAAATGTCTGCTGTGAAAGAAAATATCTTGCTTCATCTCAAAACATTAACATAATATAATATTATGTTATTATAGATTTTGTGTGATTTCTGCACGTCAAAATCATTTGTGGAAAGGCTCAGACTAGACGGGTACCTTGTGGTCGTCCTGCAACCCCAAGGTACCCGGTTCGATCCCCGCTCTCCCCATAGTTGCACGTCAAAGTGCCCTTGAGCAAGACACTGAACCCCCAGTTGCTCCCCGGGTGCTTCTCTGCAACCCACAGCTCCTTAATGACGAAGGATGAGTCCAATGCAGAGAAGAATCAATAAAGTGTACATTCTTATTATTATATGGCCATGAGGGATATATATGTATTTGTTTATCTGTTACTTTCTTGTATAATTTGTACCATCATGCAATCTTTTTGACCTCTAAACATTTTTTAACATCCAAACATATAAACAAACACAAGTCACAAAATCAAAACATTCAGTAAGTGGTAAAAGAAGTGTTTGTAATCTATAATATAATAAATCATACTCCCTGATATAAGTAGCTATCTGTCGCTATGTACTTAGTATAACTACTGTATTACACTCCATGGAGATGAACTCTATAATTTCAAATATTTAGAATAACAGCTTCAACTTTTGACAGGTCCTTCAGTCATTTGCTCTTTTTTTAAATTAAAACTCCCCTGTGCATAAAGTTCATATTAAGATCATTGTTTGGTCTTTTATTTAGATTAAACTGTCGCCATGAACTTCAGCACACTGTAAAAGAATATGTCTCCCTCCTTCCCTCTCCCATACAATCCCCTCATCCTCCTTTCTCCTTTCCTCATTACCCTCCCACATCATTTCCTCGACATCCTGATGACCGCCACCCACCACCACCCTGTCCCACAGCTCACCCTCCCCTGGTAAATGTTCATCCTCATCCGTCTCCCTGCCCCACTGCATGGCCTGCTGGGAAGCCAGGGAGGCCGTGGAGGCCAGTGTGGTGACGGAGCTGGAGCTCAGGGTGAGGAGGGTGCTCTGAGGGTCCGCAATGGTCATGGACGCGACGGTGCTGGCCGGAAGGGCGGAGAACTGGATGAGCTGGGGGTGGCTGAGGCCGGAGAAGTTAGTAGGACTGGCAGCCGTGAGGTGCAGCAAGGTGGGGGCTTGCTGTGGATGTGCCACCTGCACCACTCGGTGCGAGGGCAGCTGGAGAAACTGGCCTTGAGATACCTGGTGTAGTGGAGTGAGCGTACTGTTGGACTGGTTGAGCGCTGAGACGGTCTCTGGAGTCGAGGTGAGCACTTGGACAGTATCTGGGATCAGTGTGGGACTGCTTATTACTGAGCCCCCATTAGCTGCTAGGGCTTCAGCGATGAGCACCTCGGGGTGGCTCTTGGCCTTGTGTGCAACAACGGAGTCCTTTTTCTCAAACTTTTTACCACAAATGGAGCAAGAGAACTGGTAGGAGGATTCTGCATCGTGCTTCTTCATGTGCCAGTTCAAGGATGCCTTCTGACGGCAGGTGAAGCCGCAGATCTCACACCTGCCACAGGGTAGAGACAAAGATCCGGTTAGTCTCATTGGTGCCCCATGACCTCCAATTTACTCAGAATCAGTAAAAACAACAAAGTATTTGGATTTCAATTACACTGTATACTTTGGGGTCATTATTATTATCGATACATTAATATGAAGTATTCAAAAATATTATTGTAATTAATTCCTAAATAATATATTGCAGAGATGGAACAGGTTTTCTAGATATTTTATACATTATACCAGTGGTTCTCAACCTTTTTTCAGTGATGTACCCCCTGTGACATACTTTTTTCATCCAAGTACTCTGGGTTTTTAGGTTAATTAAATTAAATTGCCTACTTAATATACAATTCAGTTTATGAACTTACACTTTTGTTTTATTAAATATTTATTAAATAACTATTTTTAAAGGATTTTTTAATGGATGCTAATTTTAAATAGATTTAAAAAAAATCTCACGTACCCCCTGGAGTGCCTTCACGTACCCCCAGGGGTACACAGACCCCCATTTGAGAACCACTGCATTATACTATGTGCTCATAATAGAGCGGCAAAGTAACTTCTCTTAATACATGTACTGGAGTAGAACTAATAAATAACCAAACTAAAATACTGAAGTAAAGTACCTCAGAATTATATTTTCCTAAAAATAATCAAACATTTGGATCACATCATGAAATCATAGACTGATAAAAAGAAAACTGTTATCACATTAATTAAATAAAAAGACACAAACTCATGAATAAGAAAGTTGTTCAATGTGCTGCATCACTTGTAATAATGGACCTGAGCCAGACTTGAAGTTCTTCCTGGCCCACAGCACACATCGTGACATATTCTAAAGTTTGCTACTTACTGGATTGGTTTTTCTCCCGTGTGAATCATCCGATGCACAGCCAGGTTATGGGAGCTCTTGAAAGCACGAGCACAATACTCACAGATGTAGTCCCTTTGATCTGAAATACAGAGGGCAAGCAGAATACTTAAAACTACATGATGCAACGTTTCCAATTACCTTTTATAATTACCGCTGTGAGAGCCAAATGTGATAAATACATGTATGTCCTCTATATATACACATCGGGTGAGGCTGTCCTGGGGCCCTAAGCACATCTATATCAATTAGGTGAATAATTAGTGCCAGCAGGTGTTGGACCCCGGAAAGGGAAAGGGTTTTGACCGCTTTCGCAGTAGAGCTTGCCATTTGTTTGAACCCAGATTACAAAAGAATAAACATATTTTCGTACAATACGTGTCGGAGGGTCATGTCGGTGACTGATGGGGAAAACGACAAAAATAGCTGCTGACACGAAGAGCGCGCCAGAAAGACCTATCTGGAGGAAACTAACGCCTCAGTAGCCCAAGTAATGGACTGGGCCCCTTTAACAACCGCCATGAAGAATCAAATAAACACATGGTATGTTGGTATGTCTTAATACTGCATGAATAAACATTTAACATCACCTGTATGATGTTTTGCATGGCGTAACAGCTGCTTCTGCAGACGAAACAATCGGCCACAGGAGGGGTGATCACACACATACTTCTTTTTAAGCAAGTGCTGGTATTTGATATGGTGCTGAAATAAAGAAATGAGGAAAAGAGTTAACAGTACACCTAACTTTGTCTAAGTTCACAGATCTAACACAGAATGTAAAAATGCAGGACACCAATGTGACTTCTATGGCAAAGGTAATATCGTTGCTCGTGAACAATACCACATTTAAAACAGTACTTATAAAAATAGTTTACAGGATGGCAAACCTGTAGGTAACGTGGGTGGGCCAGGACGGTACCACAGCCCTCAATTTCACAGCGGACGTACTGCACTGGCGGCTTTTTCCTAGGGGGACAGAAAAAAAAGGAAATTGTACATTAATAATACTAGATAAAAATACTACAATGATTGTTACAACTATGACTGTTACCTTTGTTTTGGCAGCCGAGGGACGTTGTCATCTTTTTGTTGTCTACCTCTCCTAGAAGGAAAACAGATTACAAAACAGAACTTTAAATGTTGAACAATACTGTAATCCTTCTTCCAAAACTTCCAATGGATTCATAAATGTATATTGTTGTGTTCTTTAAATGATGCAATGAGCAAGCATTGTGTCAGTAAGCAGGCTGTTATTTGTGGGGGTGTCTAGCTTCAGGGATCAATGAGATGTGCAATAAACATATTGTCTGTGGGTTCAGCCATCAGTCCTTCTGCGTCTTCCTTTAACTAAATCATCAACTCATATTTGGCTTACTTCCTGGGTGGCTCTGCAATATGATCCACTCCGTCTTCAATCTGAACCACAATCTCCGTTGATTCTTCCTTTTTAATGTTGTCGTCGTCGTCGTCGTCGTCGTCGTCTTCTTCTTCTTCCTCCTCCTTTTCTGACTCTTCTTTCTTGACTTCCTTTTGTTTTAATGTTGTATTCCGCCTTAATTTTTCCCTAAGGAATTAGGAAATGAAGAATACATTACTATTGCCACTAACATTTCAACAGGCATAATGTTTTTATACAAAGTAACATTCAGGACTAATACTCATAATGGAAAGGCAGTGGGCTCAACGTACGTCTTTGTCTCGGGTTTATAGAGGTCATTTGGGTCATCTCTGAATGGAGGGTCCTTGTCAACAGCTGCATCTGGATCTGCAATGCTAATATCCACACCACACTGGTCAAAATTAAATTCCCATTGGCAAATCAAACAAGATATTCTATATTTTCTCTGTTGTTCATTTAATAAAATGTATACCACTCACTTGTCATCGCTTGCTTTCAAAGAACCCGTTTCCCCTTCTGAAAAAACAATGATAATTAATGTGTTTATTTATTTTCAGATTATTGCCGTTATTTGTCATCCTATAGTCATAAAAAAATGTATGTGCAGTATGTAGTAAAAATGAATGCACGTGGTCTTTGTCTTACCGGCCTCCATCTCTGCTTCGGGTTTGCATGCTGTTTCTGGTGTGGTGCAAGAAGAGGCTCCAGTTGGAGGACGTTCTTTGCCTTCTCTAGATTTGGAAAGCTGTGCTCCAAGAGTCTGTTTGGATGCTGAGGAAGTCAACGTGCTCAGGCATTAGTGATAGATGTAGTAATACTTAACAAAAACAAAATTCCTGCAAACAGATGAAAAGGACGTGTGTGTGTGTGTGTGTGTGTGTGTGTGAGTGTGTGTGTGTTTTACCATTTTTGGTTGTGGGTTCCTTTGCAGCATATCTGTGTGAGAGAGAGTCTGCAGTAAATAAAATTGCAAATAAATAAATAAAAATCTGAAGTGTACACAGTACGTTATAACTCAACTGCTCGTGAAAACAACAGGATAACAAGAGCACAGACAGGACAACACGTGCATTTGACTAATTTGTTTTGGTTTCAACATCTGGTAAACCTACAGCTTTAAGAACTCCCAAAGCACACTTCCTACAATTACAGCCGCCTTACAGTGCAATCTCACTAGTACCTATAACAAGCCTCGGAGCGTGATAAGTAACGTTAGTAAGTTAGTTTGTTGCAATAGTACTAGCGTTAGTGTACTGCAGTATTTGACATGCATTTGTGTAACGCTAGGCACTTACTGTGTGTTTTTGGAGCGGGATCCCACAGGTCTCCCACGTCCACGGTGCATGCTCTTCGCGTTAGGCGTTTGCCTGCAAGTGGCATTCTTGACATTATTAACGTTAGTCCTGCCAGCTTCAACTCGCCTGGCTCGCAGAACTCGAACACCCGACCCAGAGTCACCAGCGTCGGGGGAGTTCACGGTGGTTTTCACCAGCCTTTTACTTCCTCTTCTCCCGCTTGGCGGTTCAGTCGACACCGCGGTTGGTTTGGCGGCCTCCGTTGAGTCTCCGATTATCTCAATCCCAGGACGAATACATGAAACCTCGTCTTCCCCCGAGTCTATGCTGTTCATATTGAACTGTTATGACCCTTACAGACCTGTGTAATTAACGTTAGTTGACGTAACGTCAATTATGAACGTAGAACATGTAACGCTAGCGCTAGCTAATACCAACGTAACATTGAAGGCCCTTTTGGGACCAAGTTATGTTTGCTCGGTTAAGAGTAACGCAAGCATTTCAATAACTAGCTTATTCATAAAACAAAGTTAACGTTGTATGATAATTAAATTTGATAAGCATTCAACATTATCTACTTCTTAAAGCTATAGCAAACCTCATATTTCCTAAAGCGAGGAAAGGCCCGTTTGGGATGCGTCTCCTTTAAGAGCAGCAGCAGCAGTAGCGGGGATATGCGAACATATTTTGTTTGGACTCAAGGGCTTCCATACTCATTGAAAACTCTGGTTATGGGAAATGTAGTTCGAATTACAACTCGTGGATCTGTGCATTTAGGCATTCATTGGTATTGGATTCATGCTTTTGAGCTACACCTGTTACAATATGAATCTATCGCAGTTATTTTGATGTCCATGACAAATTCATGTAATAATTAGAGTATTAAAAAACGTATTTTTGATAACCAGCCTGTTTCATTCAATAACACACATTTAGAATAGTTGTTTAACCTCTAGCCTAATTGCCTCTTACATTGGACAAATAACCAATGTAAAACAATTAAATACGTACAATAAAATGGAACAATTGTTTGTATGTTTTTTAATCCCGACTGATTTTTTGGCTGCAATGGCTGGACCGGTGTCCTGGTATTGTATATATTGTTGTTGTATTTGTGTTTGTGGTTTTATGGGCCCATGAGTCTGGAATAAAGATATATATATATTGATCTAATTATGATAAAGTACTGTCAACACATGAGTTGACTACAACTATGTAGTATGGTTATATATGGTACAGATGTGATGCTGAGATTTGAAGGTTGGGAAGAAGTAGACTGTTTCCTGTTTTACCAAGACATAGCTCAAGTGAAGCTGTACAGAGAGGCTGATATGAATGTGTTTTACTGCAGATTATAATAATTAGTGTCCTGCTACTTTTCATAACATGTGTGGAGGATCTCAATCAGTGGGTCTCGTGTGGAGGGACTTTCGTTAAATGGCAATGCCAATCAGGGGGCTTCGAACCAAGACACTATTGAACAAATCAATGATTGGGTGTTCACATTTCCAATGACAGAAACAACAACACAATATGTTGGGTCCATAAATGCTATGAAAACTGCTCAATGCAAAATATGATACATATTCATATGCAGTGTTGGGAAGGATACTTTCAAAATTTATTCCGTTACAGAATACAGAATACATGCCCAAAAATGTAATCTGTAACGTATTCCGATACATGAACTATTCTGAGTACTGTATTCCGAATACTTGGATTACTTCCACATTGAATTGCATTTTATAAGTGTAGGAATGCGGCCATCAAATCCTGCTTACTAAAAAGGCCTATGCTGGTGTGTTTTTCTGTTCCAACTGAATGTGTTAGAGAAGTCTCCCTGAAAGTGTCATTTTATTGTATTATAATTTTTTGTAGAGGAACAAAGACTATAAGAGTATGTTAACACAAAAGATGTTTTACTTGGTAACAAGAAAAAGAAAGAATTGACATTTTCCCTTATCAATTTCTTTATGTTCTCAGCTGTGAAAAATGACACACTAACAACTGTCCATCAAAACAAAACATAAGCTCAAACTGAAAGTGATGATGGCAAAACAATTTTTTTTAAACTATGCCATCAAATATCATTTTTCCCACATTAAACAATGTGTAACTTAAAAACCAACATTACTTTTTGGTAATGTAACAAAGGCTAGCAGCAAAAAACAATCCAAAATGTAAAAGTTATAGAACATAGGTCAAAAAGGTGACAAAAGGTATGACAAAAGGTGACAAAAGGTGATATGACAAAAGGTGATATGACAAAAGGTGTTTATACAAATGTCAAATGAAAAAAGATAACAAATGATTTTACACAGAAATGAGGCTGTCAATGTACATGCATTGCCTGTGAATGCTTGTGAACCTAAAGACCAGTATGTTTTGAGCCACCTATTTCTACAAGTCAACACACCCCAGTACAGTGCGGTTGTATCGCAGCAGGAGAGCCTGCTCAAAGTGCTTATCTGTCATTTTGTTGCAGTGTAGAGTGAAAATAAGTCCTCCCTGGCTAAAAAGCGTAGTAGTATTGTAGTACTGTACTTTATGAAGAGGGCTCTGATCATTGCATACATCTTCAATGAAGCCAATGACTTGTCTGGATCTTGGAGGTGCCTCTGCAACTCTTCCTCTGGTGGTGAACTTGTCATCTGTGCTGTCTCAAAAATAAAGAAGTCATCTTCTGGATCACCTCCAATTGCGGGGGCGGGGGCTGCGCGCAAGCCAGCGTCCGCGCTCTGCGGCGCGCGACACAGAAGACTGTTAACGCGACACAGAGGACTGTTAACGCGACACGTAGAGACAGAAATGACATGCTGCTGCTGTAATCTGGCTCTATAGAGAAAGTTACACGGGAGGGTGGGCACATTTTTTTATGTTATGCGATCTACCAATACTACGCCGCGATCGGCTGGCAGGTCGCCGCGATCGACGTATTGAGCACCCCTGATTTAGAGAGTGAATAAACTCGTGAAACAGAGAAGTACCGTCATGTAATCCATTGATTTTAACAATGTAACTGTATTCTAAATACCATCTATTTAAATTGTAACTGTAACGGAATACAGTTACTCATAAATTGTATTCTAAATACGTAACGGCGGTACATGTATTCCGTTACTCCCCAACACTGTTCATATGTGTGTACTAACCGACGCAGATCTACATTCTAATATTCTAATACAACCAACAGATCTGACGGTTGGCCAATGATGCATTAGGCATCTTCCAGGAGTGAATATGAATATATCTGTGAGTGTATATAGGGTATTGGCCAAGAGAGCAAACTTATCTTTGAAAAAATGTTTCCTTATTGTTTATTTTTCACCAGCTAAAAAAAACAAAAACTGTTGCATAAAATGTCTTCAGCTTTCCTCCACACAAGTTTGATGGGTGTGTCAGGGTAAATTGAAATACACAGAATTGTTAAGAGCATGACTACATATGCTAGTAAACTGGTAGGATTAATGCTGAATAGGTTGCTATTTCTTTCTGACCATGATTAATACCATCAGAATATGTGCTAGGATATTGAAGGACTTTCAGTTGTGAGGACCAGCTTCCTCAGAACTTGTTGTTTTTACATTTTTACCAGTGACAAGTCATACTCATCCAAACATACTGTCAGACTAATCAAACGCAATTACTGAAGGAACACATTTTTGCACAACGTAGTCTTCCTTTATTCCTAATTTCTTGCCATCTATGGACAGCAGCCTATATAACAATATACAGATGCCTTCATATTTCCGTCAATGCTTTTAGGACAGAAAGGTGTGAGCATAGGTGTGATTATAGCAGGTAGAACTGGTTTTGTGAGACACCTAAATTGAACACCATGTTAATTTTTTTACACTTATCAGTGTGCTTAAGATTCATGCAAGATAGGAGGTGAATGGTGTTGAACGGTCAGTGCAATTCTTTGTAAACTTTATATTCCTATTTAACTCATTTGAATACCTTTGTCTGCAAGGTCAAGTCGGTTCAGGATGCTGTGTTCAAGTTGTGTTGTATTCACTATTTTAATTAAAGTGGTTGATGTTTGGTGGAGGTGTTTCTAAGTAGACACATGCTACTCAGTGTTGCTGTTGAGGTTCAGAGGTACAATGTTTTCTGTCTGTTTTTAAATAGGAATTACTTTCAGTGTGTTTCCATTCACCTGCTTTATGCACATCAGTATCAATAGAGCGCTGCAGGAATGAGTCCTAAAACCTTTGCACATGTTTTCTTCCCTTGTAACTTCTTTTGCTTACTAAGTTTGAACGTTGTTTTAATGGGGTTTTGGTGCCTGAAAGAAAGTCTGTGGATAACACACTGAATAGATTTTAACATTCTGTTCCACAAGATTAAATAAGTCAGTAAATACTCCTTCCATGAATTTTAAACCTTTTTTTGTATTTTCATAAATAAGGTGGCTAAATGAGAATACCAAACATCATCACACCGATGAGTCTTACTTAACTGCCTTCATTGTGTATCCTCGTGCTCGTGGTACCATGGAGTAATTCAATAGTTTAGGGCTTTAGCTTTTTGCTTTTTACTTAATTGGAATTTTTAGATTGCATTTACACCTAAAAAAAAAATCATACAAGTGAAGTTCTTTTCTGAATAGTGTCTTCTTTAACAATGGAAAAGTAAATCCAACGGAAATTCAGATTGTCTTTTTTGTTGTTGCTGGAACCAGTGTGATTCTAACGGCTGGGGTTGGCCTCCAAAAATACATCAATCTTCAGATATACGTCATCCCTGAAGCATTCTATTGACTCAGCATGTTGGAATTGGACATAGAAGCAGGCGGAATCGAAGCAATACGATTGATTGATTGATTCTGACAACACATTTATCTAACACAGTTTAAAGCAGGTGTGGAAACAATACACACTTTATATTAAATATATTATTTCCCTCATGCCATGTACAATAGTATCAAGGTTACCGTATCACAACAATATAAAAAACATATTTAAGCTTTGTGGTTGTGTTTACAGTTTTGCACAAGAAAATAGAATAATAATGTCTGTCCTCTTCTGTATTTTAGCCTGTTGTGATCTAATTTACACACACATTGAATATATGGAAAATAGAGATTTTCATCAGGCCCTTTTGATGTCAGATATGTTCACGTGTCACGGCAAGGAAAGCATGTGTAATGGAATTAACAATTGATGTTCTGCACTTAACATCTTACAGTAAGTGATGCCTGTGAGCCAATATAAACATCAAATATTGAAACCGGATCCCCTAAAGGGAAAGCAGCTATTGATAGTGTTGTTAACAGGGACTCCACCAATTGTACTCGTCAGAGTCTGTTTACACATGTTGGAATGCTACTACTTATGTTAATTTAAAAAAAATATAATCTCCTTTTTTGACCCCAGATGGAGTTGCCAGAAATCTGATAATTTCCTCAAGGGATATCACTTGAACCTCTTTGGGCAAAAGACTACGAGTTTTAAAATAAAAACATTTAGAAAAGGGGTTCTAAATGGTGTGGATTTATAAAGAAGTGAGCGATACATACCTCCGTATCCCCCTCCTCCTCTCTGCTTGAAGTCAATTTGAGGCTTAAGGCTATATTAGCTGCTACTAGAATAATATGAATTTGTGACTGAACTGTTGGAGGTCACGTTGCATTAAGGGCCAGATCTTTACGAGGAAGAACAATATGTGGAATCAAAAATCACATTTTCGATATCCCTTTTCACTCCATTATGAGACAATGTTAAGGAAGTGCAACGCTAAATTGTTGGAATACTCTTTTAATGACATGTCAAAAGGCCTGTGGAGAACCCCCATGTTTAATTGAATTGGAAGAAGAATACCTTTCATTTGAGCACATTTTCATAATTTTGCCATGCATGCCACATTCATTTTTTTTTTTTAAACAAGTCTTATGCTATTTGTCCACCTCTTCTCCATCTGTTAAAGAAACTGTGGGTATTTCTGGTTTAAAAGGGAAATTCTGCTTACAGAATCAGGGATTATGTAAAGGCACATTGGCAGAAACTGAAAAAGCGGATTAATTGAAGATGTGTTTCTATTTATTTACTTGTGGGTGGAGGAATGCAATCAACAGAGCATCATCTCATAGATTTTCCAAATTCCCTAAGTAGAGTACACTAAGACATGAGGATAATAATACAAGGCAAGTCGAACATGCTGTTGTAGATATGTGTTTGACTACAAAGAATAAGAGAAAAGTTATTGAATGTTTTGCTTTTTGTCATTGCTTTGTTATCAGATATGCGTGAGTTGTTCCTGAATATCCAACATCTGCCACCATGAACTTCGGACTTGTTCTAAGCCTCCTGGCAGGTGAGTCCGGTAGCATTGCCGTAACCGTTCCATGTCATGAGCACCTCTAGTCCATTAATAGCTAAATCAACGTCCTCCAAACTTGAAGCTGTATACATGTCTTATATTGTCACACTACAGACTTGAATACAGCTCTCATTATTTCTACTTATCTTTCACTTTTTATGCAAGAGTGTGGATGATACCACAGCTAATGTGAAAATTAGAAAGTTTCAACCTAATTTGTTACTGTTAATTAATTGATATGAAACTATCTGCATTCTCCTCTCAAGCAGTTCTCTGCCCCCCTCATGTCTGGACCACAAACTCTACTGAGATGCCTGGAATTAACACCACTACAGGACCTCAGCCGTTCACGGAACAAACCAAACAATTGGACAAAAAAACAACTCCAACCATGGACTCGAATGAGTTGACTTCAACGGTGGTAACAACATTAAGCTCCAACAGTAAAACGGAAACAGTAGGAGCTTCAATAGTGGTAAATGTAACTGGAGTCAGAGGAATAACATCTGACCCGAAGGAGGAAATAAATACCTCATCAACCAAGGGAAGTACAAGTCAAGCGTCTAAGGCCACAGATGTCACAGATCACAGCATGCCAACCAGCATTCCAGTTATCACAAACAGGTCCTACCGTAACACCTATGCCGACATTCTAAGACACATCCGATACAAATTTAACTTCTGACATATTTAACAACATATCTGGGACGGTGTCCTCACCATCAGGAACTTCAGCAGAAGCTGCGACATCTGGAACAACCAAATCAGAGACTTCAAAAACATCAGCAACATTTACAACAGAGCAACTCAGAGCAACAAAACCGACTGAGGAGTCAACGGCAATTCACAATCCAACTACACAAAGTGCATCAGTGTTTTCAGCCACACAAAGTACACCAGCTATGAACACAGCCATTACATCACAAACAGGAGCAACTGTGGAAACAGTGTCCACAACTCCATCAACAACGTATATTCCATTGATAGCAGAATTACCAACACCACAAAGTACAGTTTTAACCACAACATCAGCAACTTCAGCAGAAGCTTCACTGTATGGAACATCCAAATTAGAGACTTCACAAACATCAACTTCAGCATCAATAACAACTGAGCTGACCACGGCTGCAAAACAATCTTCTGAATCAACGGCAATTCACAACCCAACTACACATAGTGCATCAGTGATTTCAACCACACAAAGTAAGCCAGCGATGAACACAGCAACTACAACACAAACAGGAGCAACTGTGGAAACAGTGTCCACAACTCCATCAACAACATATGTTCCATTGACAGCAGAATCACCAACTACACAAACACAAAGTACAGTTGTAACCACACCATCAGCAACTTCAGAAGAAGTTGCGTCATTTGTAACAACCAAATCAGAGACTTCACAAACAACAGCATCAATAACAACTGAGCTGACCACGGCTGCAAAACAAACTTCTGAATCAACAGCAATTCACAGCACATCAACACATAGTGCATCTGTGACTACACCAACACAAACTACACTATCTATGTCAATAACATCACAAACAACACAAACTGTGTCAACAACCATACCAACGCAATCTATTCTGGCCACAATAGAATCCTCAACTACAGCAACACAGAGTACAGCAATTGTTATTTCACCAGCAACAACACAAACACAATTTACGGTGGTAACCACAACATCAGAAACTTCAGAAGAAGCTTCGACATCTGTAACAACCAAATTAGAGACTACACAAACATCAAGTTCAACACCAATAACAACTGAGCTGACCATAGATGCAAAACAAACTTCTGAATCAACGGAAATGTACAGCCCATCAACACATAGTGCATCAGTGAGTTCAACCAAACAAAGTACACCAGCGATGAACACAGCAACTACGACACAAACAGGAGCAACTGTGGAAACAGTGTCCACAACTCCATCAGCAACATATATTCCATTGACAACAGAATCACCAACAACACAAACACAAAGTACAGTTTTAACCACACCATCAGCAACTTTAGAAGAAGCTGCGACATCCGTAACAACCAAATCAGAGACTACACCAACATCAGCAACATTTACAACTGAGCAACTCACAGCAACAAAACAAACTGAGGAGTCAACAGCAATTCACAACCCAAAAACACATAGTGCATCAGTGATTTCAGCCACACAAAGTACACCAGCTATGAACACAGCAACTACAACACAAACAGGAGCAACTGTGGAAACAGTGTCCACAACTCCATCAACAACATATATTCCATTGACAACAGAATCACCAACAACACAAACAAAATTTATGGTTGTAACCACACCATCAGAAAATTCAGAAGAAGCTGCAACATCCGTAACAACCAAATCAGTGATTTCAACCAGTACACCACCTCAGGACACAGCAATTACAACACAAACAAGAGCAATGGAGGAAACAGTGTCCACAGGACATTCACTTCAGACTGACCAGACTACAAATGTCGGAGGAACCTTGATGCCTGTATCAACAGATGGGACATCTATCCAAAGTCTAGGAACTGGACTTGCAACTCAAACCACATCATCCAACTCACAACAAACTGTGACAGTTATGACAGAAGCGGCCACAGACTCAAGTTCACTTCTGCCTTGGTCATTTCCCCCGGAAGCATCAACTCTACGTCCAACTGAAGCCAACACAACACAGCAGCAAGATGATCCCAACTCTGCTCCCTTATCTGGAGGAAATACAGTATTTTTCAAATATACCCGCAAGGTTGCTGCTGTGAGGCCCCTTGACTTTGATTACCCAACTGTGATATGGACCACATTCCAAGTTTCGGGTGCTTTCATTGCCGACTCTGAAGAGATAAATGAGCCAGATTAGAACAACGCAAATTAGGTAATTAAAAACGTTTTTAAGGAGTAGTTAAACATGTTGGGAAACACGTTTATTTATTTTCAATAATAATAATATCCCTCTCATGCTTGTAATGCTACAGTCTGCAGACGATGAGTTTCACATAGAGAATGGCTTTGTCCAACGGAAAATAAAATCTGCCTAATTGACGTGAAGTGATACTTCTTGCTTTAGAGGTGCATGTAGCAGACAGCAAACATCAGTTCTGAAAAGTCAGTCTAATATATTAATTCCTTAAATGTCATTTTTTTAATCGCCAGCAGATTATGACTACTCTGGTTGCAAAAATACATCAGATTACATAGAAGTCTATAAATGATCCTACTGCTCACTCAGTAAACATGTATACACAGTTAATAGTCTCAATTGCAAGTTTCAAGTTCAAAATAGCAAGAGTACATTATGGTCCTGTTTAGAGTAAAATTAACTACCGTATGTTTTGCACTATAGGGCGCACTTAAAAGCCTTTATTTTTCTCAAAAAACGAAAGTGCGCCTTATAATCCGAAGCGCCTTATATATGGATGCATTCTGGTTGTGCTTACTGACCTCGAAGCGATTTTGTGTGGTACACGGCGCTCACGGCGCTAAGTAAAAATGTTTTAGTACGACTTTGGTAAAACTACAAAGCCGCACCGATTGCAGCATTAAGGCTTCCGTAGCCAGGAGCGTCGCAGAGTAATACATACTGTGCTTCACCATAATACAGGACTCTCAACCCTCACGCATTGAGCGTGAGGCTCACGCATTTCGGTCTTAACTCACGCTCTCCCGCCACATATCCAATTTTTCACGCTGAAAAAAAATCTCGGCTATTTAATGTTTTAATGTGCCGGCGCAGCGCGCAGACATGAGCCGCAATGCCCCTCACGGTGGAGAAATCAAACGCCCCCCCTGAGTTCTGCTGTGCGGGGCCACTTATCAACCAATCAAAAACACATTGGCTACACAACAGCCAATCAGAAAAAGCTCACTAGCCCCCCCCTGACTGATTTATTTGACTGTTTTGTTTCTCTTAATGCGCCTTATAGTCCGGTGCGCTTTATATATGAAAAAAGATCGAAAATAGATCATTCATTGACAGTGCACCTTATAATCCAGAGCGCCCTATAGTGCAAAAAATACGGTATGTATCAGAGTATCGTTTATAGTGCCCACCTTGTGACAGTTTATGACTGGTAGGCTAATTGTGTTACCTTTGCACGGAACCTACTGGTTCCCCCATTTCCATGGTTTTACTAAGCTCAGCCAACTGGTTGCTGGCTGTTGCTAAATATTGAACTCTTCAGCATATTAGACACAACATATTAAATGCTATCTTTACAGTCGGTGATATTAATATATTCATATATGTCACTGTATATCTCTTGAAATAAAAGTGCAAGTAGTGCTTAGTTCTTATGCCTATTACATCCACAAGCCTTTTCAAAAGCATGACCTGACAGATTGTTGCTGTTTACATTTCCTCCATCGTAAATGATCTTTTAATTTTAATTTCACAGATTCCCACATTCCCACCAGAAATGTGAATACTAGTTATTGGACTTGCATTTGTATTTCACATTTTTACAGACTTAAAACATGCGATCTGGAGGAGATGGGGATGAAACTGGCGATCATCCAATCTGAAGAAACTGATGGCTTGCAATAATTATTTTGAGTTTGACCGACGACCGCCTGGACACACCCTCATTTACTATTTGCTGAAAAGGAATGTGTGCCAGCAATGATGGATTTCCCTAAAATATTTTCACATGCACATGAAACTCCCAAGAGACATGTTCCAGCCTCTGCTAGATTGCATCCCAAAATAAGCGGATGTACATGATATCACTGATACGGTTTCTCCCACTAGTTTTCTTAGCTCAGCTGAACATTGATTATGCACAGCCAACTGCTAAGTAGATGAAAGAAAGAAAGAAGAAATGTCGACTTTTATTTCTCCCCTTGGGGAAATTCTCCTCTGTGTTGGACCCATCCGTAGTTAGATAGAATAGAATAGAATAGTACTTTATTAATCCCCAAGGGGAAATTAAGAAGGGAGGGAGCTGTAGTGAAACACCTGGGGAGCAACTGTGGGTTCAGAGTCTTGTTTAAGGACACCTCGACATGCAACTATGGGAAAAGTGGGGATCGAACCAGGTACCTTGAGTTACAGGGGACCCGCCAAAAAAGGAAACTTGGTAAATGTGAAGAAGACAGTGTGCAGCCACACATATATTTATTACGCAACACCCAGTTCAATAGATGGTAATTGATTGGCCAGTTACACTCCTATGTGTCTCTGTCTGTGTGTCCTTTATGGTCACACACAATAATATTTAAAAAACAGGTTATTTTCAGTTCAATTAGTACTTTCAAAAAGTATTCTCATACTTTTATTTCGACATTGAGTCGTGATATTTTTAAAGGGATTTCCTATTTGACTCTAAAAATGTGTTTTCAGTTCTCACTTTATGTGCCATGATATCCATACAGTAGTTCTGACCTGCCACTCTAGAGATATACCTGTTACTTTAACAAATACACAAGATGTGAGTCAAGTTTTTTCTCCAAGCTTTGTTTATTGATGTTGTCATTTTGTTTTGGTTATCTTATGTGATCTTATCCACCTGCATAATTTGTTTTTTTTTCTTCTTTTTCTTAATAATCTATTGTTTATTTATATTGGTTATCTCCTGAAACCAAGACTGTTTGGTAACTGCAATTAAAACAAACTAATGCCTAGATGCTGTGTCGTGCCTTGTCTCTATGTTTTCTTTTTCTTTTGGTGGAGACTTCGTATCCAGTACTATGTGGCAAACAACTCACACAAAGCTGGTATCAGGTTATTAGAGGTGGGTGAAAGGCTTGAAACTGATTTTTAAACATGTGTTGCCTTATTTCTTACACATGTAAGACTGACCTCCACAGTGAGGCATATTACATTACATGTCAATTAGCTGACGCTTTTGTCCAAAGCAACTTACAATCCTGTTACATTCATACACTGTAGACACAGCTACAGGGAGCAACTCAAGGTTAAGTGTCTTGCTCAAGGACACATTGACTAGGGTGGGGATTGAACCTCCAACACCGTGCTTGAAAGACAGACCTGCTACCCACTGACCCATAGTCGCCACCAGTTAGATGCCATACAGTTAGTAATTAAATACTGGTGGCGGATCAATCCTTTGTAAACTTATAACCAAAACCTAGGTATCGGTATTAGGAGTGAAAAAGTCGGATCAGTGCATCCTTTATTTTAGTATCATGTTTTTCGGACTACTTTGAATGAATATTTAACTAGGGGGAAAACATAAGCATGTACATATTATATACATATATATATATATATATATATATATATATATATATATATATATATATATATATATATATATATATATATATATATATATATATATATTTTTTTTTTTCTTTTTAAATACTTGATCAAACAGGTAGATGTATGAACACTGTTCTGGTTCAGTACAGGTTGTACACAGATAAGTTGATGTATGATGGAAGCATAGAAACCGGTGAAGTAAACCAATTAACTAGTTAAGTTATTTCACAGTGACATCAGAGCTTAACAGAGAGCTCCACCTGCCTGTGATGGTTGATAGCTGCCGCTACCAGGAACAGGTCATTTCGTTACACTTTGATTCCTCTTAAAATCGTTTCTCCATTGTGTCTTTGTTGACTTTTTGTATCTTTGAGTAGAAAAGTAACTTAAGATAGTTCATATGGAAATGTCATGTGTGAGCAATAACCACCAACGAGCTTGTACATTAGCCATACACCTGCCATTTGATGATCAGACCACAAGAGTTATATTATTGCAACGGACTGAGGGACAAGTAGTGTCATCCAGTTATGGTATAAGTGTTATTGTCTTTACAGGAAGAGTTGTTCCAGAAAGGAGCAATGGTTATTGCATTTACTGAGTTCAGGAAGTCAGTGAAGGTCTCATGACCTGTAAAACCAGTCAGTCATCCTCGCTGCCTATGGGGGTGGGGGCACACATGAATGTACCTGGTATTGGCAGGGAGAGTGAGGTGGGACGTTGTCGTTGTCCTGCCAGCCTGTTGAGAGTTAGACTTCAACCGTGAGCGGATTGTTCAGCATTAAATGAACATGTGGGCGTCGCTGCTGTGAACCATAATATTTAATTTGATAAACACTAGTTGATGAACGTGTATTTGTAATAAGTTATCCTGAGTTGCTTTTTAAATTAAATTTGGTTTTATGAAAATCCACAAATAAACATTTTAGAAATATGAGTAGACACATTTGGACATTGTGAGAACTGGTATGATAAACTAAGAGTGCTGCTTCGTTGAGGACTTTTCCGATACATGTATTGAGTAAACATGTGTTTGAGAGGCTTTATAGTATATATTGATTAATATTGGCACTTGTCATCTGTTATTCTTTTAGATGTGTACAGAAATGTTTTTGTAGGGATATTAGACATTTTAGAAGGAACAACAATGATCAAACTACCTGATGACATTTACTTAGCTTTGCTAACCAAGAGCTCAGTTTTGTTGAAATCCCACAAAAATAAAAAATAAATATCGTTTCCAAGCCTCAACATATTCATTTTGTCATAACCTATGGCCATATCCCTCATACCCTGTTCTGTAAATAAATAGGAGGAAAACATGTACCCAAGTGTACAGATATTCATCAACAGAGGGAGCCATTACACTAAATGCTTTTCTAGATGTTCTGAATTGCTCAAATGTTTGCGTGACTATCTTCTCCAGAATGTAGTCTACTACTACACAAAGAAAAGCAGTTCTTTCAACATGAGGAAAGAGGTATTCCAGAGACTTATTTGAAAAGCCCTTAAACACATTTGACAATGTTGTTGAGTCTAAATAAATGCCGATGTTGTGGCTTGGTAAGCTCTCAGTTTTCAGAACTGTCACTAACATAATTTTTTTTGTCGCTTTTCAATTCAATTCAATTCAGTTTATTTTGTATTGCCCACTCTCACAAATTACAAATTTGCCTCAGAGTGCTTTACAATCTGTACAGGCCAGAGAATTACAGTATTTAAGAAAATAGGCCTACATTCTATATGTGCCGATTAAACTCCCAACTCAATATACCAAACACATCAAGGTTATGCTTGATGTTCGCTGTATCTTTGCGGTGATCAGATGTATGCCTATTAATCGTATAATTATTGGATTTAGTCTTGACTCGCAAACTTTTATGTGAAACCTACATTATACAACAGTTTAGACCTGAGTCATTGTCTCGTTATATTTAAACACGTTTCATAGAATACCTGTTATGCGGTTTTGGTGACAGGAGGCAGTGTTAGGCCATAAATTACATGTGCCACAGGATTGTCGCCACTGTTTGATTGGCATGTTATCATGAGGAAGTGCAATGCAAAAATAACAAAGGGACAGAATATGCAAATTAAGATGTCACAGAAACCAAAAGGAATGCATCTTGACGATACTTAATAATAAAATGAAATAGCAGCAGAAAAGTTCACTGCATATGCTTTTCAAGCTAAAAGATAATGTACGCTTAATTTGAAAGAAAACAACTAAACTGAACTGACATAATAAACACAAACCAGACAAACCTGGACTTTAACCTAACATCCATGCTCTGCTTTAACTTCTTTTGCCAGTGTCCAATTGTTATGACAAATAAATCAACAGGCGATAGTGTCGCGGACTAAAAAAACAGGAGCCAAGCTCAGATGAAAAATAGCCTCTTGGCTAAATCTGGCACATTAACAGAAATGTTTGCACTGTTGCTTATTAAATAAACGAAAGTTAAAAATAGAAATAATAAAAAAAACATCTAACTCGTCATATTCGTTGTGACATTTCACTGTCACTGGAGAATGTTCCCGTCAGGTTCAACAACCGGTTCAAAAAGACAGCAGTACCTAAATGACGATTAACCTGTTGCTCCCAGCCATATTGTCATAAACTGCTTGGAGAAACTGTTCTACCGCATATGGAAAACAATATCCTACTCAGCCTGAACTCTCAGTACTTTCTCCTCAACCTTTCCAAGTCATCTTAAACATGTACTACTCATTTTATGATGCCTCTCAAGATAATGAATGGTTTACATGTGGTAGTGGGCATTGTTGGTGCTCATGTCCAGGTGAGAGATATGGGAGTGGTTAAGGGAAACACTGCCAGGGTGTTTTTTATCCCTCAATCTGTTACGCAGTAGCAGGATGGAGCTCTGGGGGCCGGGGACACAGAGAGAGAGGAACACTGTGAGAGTTGGACTGAGTTGTAGGAACCGACCTGTGCTCTCTCACGCTACCCAACTCCGAGGAGCGCATGGCATCGAACATGAACTCCTGAAGACTGTGTTTGTGTTGAGGAGGACCCACAAGCAGCAGGGAGTCGGCTGGAATCCACGTTGTACACATTGCCAACACAAGTTCCCCGCTTCTGACACCAGTAATATGATCTTAATTGTTAACTGTTTCAATTATATAAAAGCTTAAGTTGGACATAATTGAGGACGTGGTCGCTTTGAGTGACAGGTGGGTACAGTCTCGCCACACCTGTTTTCTCTGCTGCTCGACAGAGTTCACTAATGGCCCACAGCTTTGACCATGTTTGATCTAGCCAACAGCGCCTTTCACTTTGAGCTCTTAAAAAAACTAGTGACACCAGAAAGACTTTTTCACAGTTTATCGTCAGAGCTGAGGGAGGCCTTTAGATGTTGTTTGCACCGCTCAAATCCTTTTCTGCTGCTATAAAGAACACAATTGGCAATTTTTTTATTCATCATCCATTATTAACTATGAAGCCATGTTAAAAAATTGTCATGATATTAAGTTTGTAACGAATAACGAAAATCCTTTTTTAAACGAGTCTTAGTTTCACACTGGTGGAACGTCTTTCGCAATTCACACGAGAAATGCAAAAAATGCCAAGAGACAGACAACAGATCATCTTGTCACTTGTTCATCGCAATGTTCTTTAAAAAAAAGGTTATGTATGAATCATGGCATTAGCCTTTATTCCATTTCAGTGATCGTTACAGGGACCAACTGGTAAGAAAGCACAATCACACACATAATAAAGGAAGGCTCAGTAAAATACACAGCACTAAAGAAAATAAAACAATTTGGTGCTACTGCTTCAAAAGCTTGGTGTGTATGTATGATCATGTCTTATTCAGCTGTTGGTAATACATATCTCAGTTTGTTATTATATTTATTAAGTGGAAGATACAAGATCCGGACAGCTACTTAATATGGGGTCAAATGACACGGATTAGTCAAATATTACGCCGAGATTACGCAGGTTGAGGTGGACAGTATAGAGATTGAACCAATGCTTGATCGTAGGTACAAATATCATCAGGTTCAATAAGAACAACCTCTGTCTTATAATCATTATGTTATAAACAATGTACTGCTGTTCAGTCCATTGCTTAATAGCAGTTAAACAGTTAAGGAGCTTAACCTGGACACCTTACTTTACTTTGATGTAAGATGGCGGCGTGCCAGTGGCTGCCTGTGCAGTAGCTCCCTGTGTGTGTTAATTTATTGTTCTTTTTTTTTCAGATTTCCGATTATTTAGTTCTTGTTTGGTTTAAATTAGGGTTGGAAAATGGACCGTAACTTTTTTCTTAACTTTCTCAGGGTTTTTCCTGTTTGCAACGGAGAACGACACACAATGACTGTGGTCATTGTCTAATCCCCGATCAGCTGATTGTGTGGAGCAAACCGCAGCTTTTGCCCGGCATAAGGCCTGTGATCCCGGGGGAGCTATGGAGTAGGGCTTGGGGCTGCAGGTCGGGTGCTAAGCGGAGAGCTAAGGCGAGAAAGTACAAACCCTCGGTGTCGGCGATTGTAACGGGGAACGTGATGTCTTTGGCGCATAAGACGGACGAGATCGGCGCGCTGGTAAAGACTGAGAGGGACTTCCTCCTTAGAGATGGGGTACGTCCAACTGGGAGGAGACCCCAGGAAAGGCCGCTGGAGGGATTCAATCTCCCAGCTGGCCTTGGAACGCTTCAGGATCCCCCAGAATGAGCTGGCAGATGTTGCGGGGTGAGAGGGAAGCCTGGGTCAGCCTGCTGGGGCTGCTGCCACCGCAACACAACTCTGGTTCGTGCCGTCTGCAGAAGTTCTCTGACGACTCTGCAGTGGTCATGTGTACGAGGGATGGACGGGAGGAAAAGTGCGGGGCAGTTATGGATGACTTTGTGGAGTGGGCCGGTAAAAATCACAAAATATATCGTAAACATGTTAGCTGAAATCACATATCATATAATGTAAACATGTTAGCTGCTGCTTCAAATAAATTTACCCTGGGGATGAACAAAGTACATATCTGGATCTCAGATGGAGTTGGATATCATCTGCATGAAGATGATGAGCAACATTATACGTTTTATTATGACCCCAAGCCAAGGAGTTCAAGTATCTCGGGGTCTTCTGTACAAATGAAGGTAAGATGGAGCAGGCGATCGACAGACGGATTGAGGCGTCTGCAGTACAGTAAAAAAAAAGATTCAAGGCCTTCTTAGAAGGGACACATATAAATATTGTTTGATACATTTAAATAAATCAATTACAAAAATAGATATTTATATTTAATGGGTGTAACACAAAATGTATGAATACTTTCATTTATTAGATACATTTAGGTTAGATGGTGTGCATATCAACTCAAAATAAATGTGTTTAATTGGGGACTACCCTTTGCGCATGCGCCAGCTGAAAATCAGTTGTTTGCATGAGGTGAACACGTTTTCAGGGCTGGTGTAGTGGCTAGCACTTTCACCTCACAGCAGGAGGCTGACGGTCGGGGCGGTCCTTCTGTGTGTAGTTTGCATGTTCTCCCAGTGGCAGCGTGGGTTTGGGATCTCCGGCTTCCTCCCACAGTCTAAAGACATGCCGTCAGGTTAATTGAGCTCTAAATTGCCCATAGGTGTGACAGTCTCTATATGTACTCTGGATGGACAGGTGACACCCCCCCCCCACCCCCTCATTTCAGCTGGGGTTGGCTCCAGCACCCCCACCCTAATGAGGATAAGCTGTATGGAATAGGATATTTAATTTCCAATTTATATTTGGACAAACAGAAATTAATTTAATGAATACCGTTATTTTATTTTAGATGTATTTGATACAAATGAGTTGGACAAACTTAATTACATTTTATTGCACTGATGTGCTAAAGTTGAGTTGTAGTTGCATATAACTACATTCATCCAATGAGTCATTTCTTTGAGTGTAGTAAAACAGGTCATGCATCGGACCGTCTTTGTGAAGAGGGAATTGAGCCTTAAGGCAAAGCTCTCAATTTACTGGTTGGTTTGCAATCCAACCCTCACTGTGACGGGTCTCTGGCCGTCACCCGTGGGTTTCCCCCCCCCCCAGCACCAAGGATCAGCCGTTAGCCATGTTGAGGTTCCGCTAAACGACATACTTTATTCAACACACACACACACACTGAGCAGACCACAAGACCATGCATCTGCTCACTCTTTTTTCTGTTTTGCTCCAGCTCTGCCCTCTTTATACCAGCAGCATCGGCTGCTGACTGATTGCCAATCAGTGAGAGCAGCTGACTGATTGTCAACCAGCCAGCAGCCGAGGCCAAACTGGGGAGAGCTGTCACATATCCCCACCTTTTCATTTAGGCCGGGGCTCCACCCGGCCTAACCTACTCCCCCCTCCCCCCCCCCCCACAAGAGCTTGGGCAGGGGAGGGCTCTGGGGACCCGGGACCAGGCTCGGGAGGCGGGGCTCTGGGAACTGGGCACAGGAGGAGGAGGCTCTGGGGGAACGGGACATGGGGGCTCTGTGGGAACGGGAGCGGGGACTGACCGGGGCAGGGGGACAGGGAGCTGGGGTTGACCGGGATGGAGACGGGGCAGGGGTAACGAGCACCGCCGACGGGCCCCAGGGATTAGGAGTCGGGTCACCAGGGTCGGCTTTCCGCCGACGGGCCCCCGGAAACATGGGTCGCCGGCAGCTCCGCCGGCTCCTGGACCTCAGTGTTCTGCAGCTGCGCCGGCTCCTGGACCTCAGGGTTCTGCAGCGTCGCCAGCTCCTGGACCTCAGGGTTCTGCAGCTCCGCCGGCTCCTGGACCTCGAAGGTTGACACCTCCGATGGCTCCTGGGGCTCTGGCGTCGCCCGCAGCACCAGCGGTCCTTGGAGGGACTCCAGGAACAGGCGTCTATCCTCCGCCTGTGCCCGCCCCACCTCCTCTATTCGGGCCAAAATCTGCCCCAAGCTGCTCATCAGCTCCTCGTCCGGATCTGGCTCCATCCCTTCCAGGCGCTGGGTTCCCGGGGGCCCCACGTTGGGCTCCAGTGTGACGGGTTCCATGCCATCACCCGTGGGTTTCCCCCCCCAGCACCAAGGATCAGCCTCTTAGCCACGATGAGGTTGCGTTGGATGACATGATTTAATTCCAAATATACACAACGAGCAGACTGCACCACGACACGCCTGCTCACTCTCCTCCTCTCTCTTCTTCTTATTTAACGGCGGTTGGCATCCATATTGTTGGTGCATTACCGCCACCCTCTGGAGTACTAATCCGTCATTTCACAAACCAAACAAACAAAAAAAAAAAAAAAAAAAAAAAAAAAAATAATAATAATAATATATATATATATATATAATAATAATAAAATACTATAATTCCAACTATACCCTACAATAAACCCCTGTGTCCTTTAAGAACTTGAACAATACTCTAATCTGTGCTCTCCCCTCCATGCTCAGTATTCCCTTTAGTGTACACTCACGCACCCCCAACTCCCCCAGTTTCTTCCTCATCACCTCTCTATGAGTCTCATGCGCTTTACAATGAACCACCACATGCTCCACTGATTCCTCTTCTCCACACCCTTCACACAACCCTGTCTGGTGTTTCCCAATCATTCTCAGTGTCCTGTTGAGTGTAGTATGGCCCAACCGTAGCCTTGTCAGCACTGTTTCCTCCCTCCTATTCCAACTTCCCACCCTGGTTTCCTTCACACTCCTTTTAATCAGATACAAATGTCTCCCTTTTTCCTCTCTGTCCCACCTATTCTGCCACATTTGGTTGATGTTTTCCCAGACAATACTTTTGACCTCCGCCTTACTTATGCCAATTGTCATTTCTATGTCCCCTTTCTTTTTAAAGCCCTCTTTGCTAAACTGTCTGCCCTCTCATTCCCACTCACCCCTATATGTGCTGGCACCCACATGAATCTCACCTGACACCCCTTGTTGGTTACCCGTGTGGCTGACTGAAGGACCTCATAAAGAATGTCTTGACGACTACTTGACTGAAAAGATCTGATGCTTGCTAAAACTGAAGCTGCATCGGAGCATATTAAGACCTTGCCCTGTTTTGCCTTTTCGACCCATCGTAACGCCACTAGCACTGCCACCATCTCCACTGTGTAAACCCCTAGCTTATCGGATGTTCTCCTGTTGATCCCTATACCTTTGTCTCTCCTCCTCTCTCCAGCTCTGCTGCCCCTTTTATAGCTGCACCATCGGCTGCTGACTGATTGCCAATCAGTGAGTTCAGTTGACTGATTGTCAACCAGCCAGCAGCCGAGGCCAGACTGGGCAGAGCTGCCACACTCACCTATAGTCAGGATCTCTGCTTCGTGACATAAAGAACGAAGTCGCGGATACAGGTGGCAGAAATTAGTGTTCTCCTCAGGGTGTCCGGGGTCAGCCTTAGAGATAGGGTACGTCCAACTGGGAGGAGACCCCGGGAAAGACCTAGGACACACTGAACGAGCTGGCAAATGTTGCGTGTGAGAAGCCTGGGTCGGTCTGCTGGGTCTGCTGCCACCGCAACCCGACCCTTGATTAAGCGGATGAAAATTGATGGATGGATCTTGATGCATCAAAATGTTTCCATACATGATTTATCTTAAAGAAATGAAATTGGGCCTGTAGCAGCACCGAACACAGAAACACATAATTCAGCATGGTTTTAATCATTTGACATAACAAGCTGCCCATATTCACAAAATGTGTTGTCTTCGAACAAATCCCCTTGTTGTAGGCAATGAGTATTCAGCTTTCGTGGAGAAAAAAAACGCTTTCTAGAATATGTGGTAAAACAACATTCACAAAGAGCACATTTATGGTGATTGTTATGTTGTAATAGGTCCTTTTGACTTTGCACATGTACATAGGGAACATTTGTTCTTTAAATACTATAGCAAGATATGCTCATATAGGAAATATATGGGAGAATATTGATATTGTTGTTGATGTGTTATGAAGCATAGGGGTTATGTCTACTCTATGTATATGTCAATGGCAGAAGTAATGTTTATAATTGTATGTGTGTTTATGATTATATGTATGCCGCATGAGAATGAAAGTTAGTTTATTGTTTCCATGTTGACACATGAGTTGGAAGCCGGTTGAAGTCTGTGACGTTGCTTGAAGCATGAGAGTGACATGTGGGACTTTTATTGTGAAAGGGAATTTTCCTCACACAGCTGACCGGAAGTAGTATTGGTCGCGGGATCATGACGTTTAACCCGGCTATTTTATGACCCGTTTTATGACCTGTTTTTGACCTGGCCGTAAGCCAACTAGAGTGCAGCATGCTGAACTGAACAATGGAACTAACTTTTAGGATTAAGAGGTGTGAATGCCGTTACTAATAAATACGGGTGGAGAGGGTGACTTCGTTCTCTAGACGGTCGGAAGGTTACAAGACAGTTCCCTATCAGCTACTTTGCTGTTAGTCTGTGGCGTAATATTCCGGTCGGCCCTACAATTGTAGCTTCAATTTACTGCTTAGACTTCTTGCCATTAAATATTGCTAAACGTATATATATCGGATTCAGATTCTCATTTTATATCGATCACGGGAGCTCCAGTTTGATACGCCTTAATATGACACGTTCTTTGCCAACAGATGTCCAGAAACAATATGTTTCACCTACAACAACTTTAGTGTCTACAACAATCCCGGCACCTACAACAACTCCCTCTCCGACAACAACTCACGCACCTACAACAATTTGCACGCTTAAAACATCTCTGACGCGTACAATTCCCACACAAACTACAACTACACCACCGACAACAACGCCCACAGAGACAAAAACTCCCATGCTTACAACAACTCAAGCCCTGACAACAAATCTGGCACCTACAACTGGTCTGGCTGCAACGTCAACGCCTGCTGCTACAATTACAGCAACAACAACTGAAGCTCCCGCAGCAGTTGGGATCCTCGCAAACTTGAAAGAACCATTAAAGTGAAATCAGTCAAGCTGGGAAGTAAAACAATTACATCGCTCTCACCATTGTCTGAATACAGTTTTAGCTCTAGATTTCACTGAACTGGAGAATTCATGTTTAGGTTTCACTTCACAAAATGTCATGATATCACATTGCATAGCAATACCAAAGAGCATATTGTAAAGTATCTGAAATGAAATGAAGGAAGACATGTAGTTAATTTTGCGCTACTGAACTGTAAACAAAAACGTTTTATAATCTTGATATATATGGCATATATGTCAAAACATTAACCTGATAATTGTCTTATTCATATGAAGTGAATGCATGTATTTCGTACAAATCAGTATTGTGTTAGGTTTATTGTTTATACAATTTCAGAAACTTTACAATGATCCCATTACAAAATCTTTCGAAAATGTAAATCTCTCGGGTGATGTTTTACAATTTTGGTAGGCTAAGAGAAATGTATATCAGGACATGTTTAATGGCAGGAGCATTAACTAAACCAAACTTTATTTTAACAGACAATTAAATCCTTATGTGTGATTATCCTATAATAACATTTAATAATAGCACCCGAAAATCAGCCAGACTTAACCGTTGTTGTGAGAGTGAATCAGGATTGTTCATGGGAACTGGGAGTGCTGCATAGTTTACATTTAAAGATTCTTGCCTATTCCAACACATGCTAGCTTCCTTCACGACAATATTAAAAGCAAATCTGAGATCTTTCAGAAGTGTGCGATTCAATTCTAGTCCAGCAGCTTTCCAATACTTTGTTCTCTATAACTAGTTTCCCCATTTATGCCAATTGTTAATGTTAAGTCACCTGTTTTGATTATATAGAAGCTTTAAGATAGACATCATTGAGAGCATGGTTACTTTGAGTTTACACTTTTTTTTGTAGAGTTTCAGTCAGCATCATCAGGCTTGGAGCAAACACTCTAAGACAGCTTGCTACCTACAGCGGAAGCTCACTGACTCATAATGGGCACGTTTCAACTTTAGCACAAGTTAAAAATGTACTTTGGTTAATCCATCAATCAATTTTATGTCATTCATCCAGGTACAAGGGGTCTTAATTCAAATAAATTGTATGATCAACTGCAGTTTACTTGTTTTTATTTAATCATTATGCTGCATTTGTTAATTATAAAACATCTTGTTTTTTTAATTTACATTGAAGTTGAAAAAAAGGATGTATTTAAAGTTCATTAATATTAGTGCTTTATGACTGGAACATATACAAAATGTGCACTTGCTTCAAAGAATATGAAGAAATAAGGATGAGATGCATCTCTTATGATGTGTAGATATAAAAATGATTGTATTGATTGTATCATCTATTTACATATTCATTGTCAAATAAATCTTCTTCTTGATTTCTTTCTTGCTTCATTACTGTGTCAATATTCCTTATTCATATCTTTGTTTTACTGTCATACTGGTAAAACTTCTTTCAACATTCACACAGGTAGAATTCACCAGCAATTCACAGGACAATAGAAGGCAGTGTGCTTTGATTTTAAGCCAAATAACTAACAGAATGAATGCTGAAGAAAAAGACAAGAGATGAGTTACGTCATTAACCTTCATTCCATTTCAATATAAAAACCTTCATAGATGTGGACTGTCACATAAGGTGTAAGGTTTGCACTGTGACAGATGTGACCTGGACTAAATTATGAGACACTGAAATAGTTCAAAACATTGAAAGCAGAAAGAGAAGAGGAATAACTTGTCATCATATATTATATTATTTTGGGTAAGTACATACTTAAATCTATTGATATTTCTGTCAGGACATAGGTCCATACAAACTAAAAGGGGGATTGTTTTGCAAGAGTTGATTGTGTTTGCTTTAAATTATATATTTATATGGCAAATAAGCATTTTCATATTGTGCTGAAAAATACTGAAACAATATGAGATAATAAATTATAGTTTCATACTTAAATTTGACTATTTCCTATATACATTTTTATATCGATGTATACAAACATATATTTGTTCATTAAAAAACATAATTCAGCATGATTTGAGTGCCTTTGTTTACAACATAAATATTATAAATACCCTTGTTATAGGCAATACGCATTTAACTTTCGTAAAAAAGTAACCCTTCCTGGAACATATGGTAGAACTATACATTGATAAAGAGTATGTTGTCACAAAAACACATGTCTAGAAACAGCATGTTTACCGCTTGATAGAACAAATATGTTGTCTCTATAACTCTACAACTGTACATAATCTTAATTATTTTTCAATCACCTACTATTCGTGTTTTAATTATGTAAAAGCTTAATTGAGAGAGTGGTCAACTTAAGTGACAGGAGGGTAGTCTAAGTTCAACATTTTCCATTTTCGACATGGCCAATAGCTGTAGCCTCATACTTAGAGCTTTGTTTTTTCTGTTATCAGGTACATTTTTGAGAGGCACTATACAGGTCAAATTATATATAAGAGTAATTCTCTTCTATTAATTAGTAGATTTTTTGTTCAGGAGAGAGTTTAAACTAAATTTATCAAAAATAAAATGAAATATTCCGTTTTTTAGATATGGTAAAGGGAACCGGGCCTTCTCAAAAACATAATTAATAGTCACTGTTCCCAGTGACTGCTAATAATTAAATTAATTATCAATTGTTAAAATGTAAACACAAAGAGAATCATAAACAAAGGAAGACGTTGATTCATGTATGTATAGATTTATTTATTTTAAAACATAATGTCTGGAGTGCAAAAGGTTTTGACATGATATGTTTCTAAACATTTTTCTGTATTGTTTAATTTTACAGACTCAAAATAAAAAAAGATGGATTTCAGAAAGATAGTTTTGATTATCCTGATTCTGATAGGTAAGTTATTTGATTTTTTTGAATGTTCTTAAAAAAATACAGTTAAAAGTCCTTGCCAACATCTCATTACATTTTTCTTGTAAAAACCGTGGGACCGAAAACAGTGGAATCAACTACAACTCCCACACCGACAACAACTCCAACTGTGACAACAACTCTCATACAGACTACAACTCCCACGCCGACAACTAGTACACCTACAACAGCACCCACGGCCACAACAACTCACCCACTAACAACAACTTCTGCGTCAACAACAATTATAGCACCCACAACTACTCCCACACCGACAACCACTTTGGCGCCTACAACTGCCGCAATGACAAAAACGATGATACCTACAACAACCCCAATACCGACAACGACTACCCCGCCATCAACAACTGCCACTGCAACAATAACTCTAGCAGCTACTTCAACTCCTGCGCTGACAACAATTACAATACCAACAACAACAGGGGAACCTAGAACAACTTCCACACTGACAACAACCCTGGAACCAACAACAACTCCTGCGGCTACCGAAATTCCTGCGCCGACAACAACACCCTCAGTGACAACTCCAGCACCTCAATCAACTCCCCCATCTGAATCAACTTTGGCACCAACAACAACTCCATCACCGACAACAACTGCCGCGCCTATAACAACTCCAGATGTGACAACAACTCTCATACAGACTACAACTCCCACGCCGACAACAACTCCAGCCGTGACAAAAACTCTCGTACAGACTACAACTCCCACGCCGACAACAACTCCAGCCATGACAACAACTCTCGTACAGACTACAACTCCCACGCCGACAACAACTAGTACACCTACACCAGCACCCACGGCCACAACAACTCCCCCACCAACAACAACTTCTGTGTCAACAACAAATATAGCACCCAAAACAACTCCCACACCGACAACCACTTTGGCGCTTACAACAACTGCTGCAATGACAAAAACAATGATACCTACAACAACTCCAATAGCGACAACGACTAACCCGCCATCAACAACTGCCACTGCAACAATAACTCCAGCACCTACTTCAACTCCTGTGCTGACAACAATTACAATACCAACAACAGGGGAACCTACAACAACTTACACACTGACAACAACCCTGGAACCAACAACAACTCCTGCGCCGACAACAACACCCTCAGTGACAACAACTCCAGCAACTCCATCAACTCCCCCATCTACATCAACTTTGGCACCAACAACAACTCCAGCTTTGACAAGAACTATCGTACAGACTACAACTCCCACGCCAACAACAACTAGTATACCTACAACAGCACCAACGGCCACAACAACTCCCCCACCAACAACAACTTCTGCGTCAACAACAAATATAGAACCCACAACAACTCCCACACCGACAACCACTTTGGCGCCTACAACTGCCACAATGACAAAAACGATGATACCTACAACAACTCCAATACCAACAACGACTACCCCGCCATCAACAACTGCCACTGCAACAACAACTCCAGCACCTACTTCAACTCCTGCGCTGACAACAATGACAATACCAACAACAACAGGGGAACCTACAACAACTTCCACACTGACAACAACCCTGGAAACCACAGCAACTCCTGCGGCTACCGAAACTCCTGCGCCGACAACAACACCCTCAATGACAACAACTCCAGCACTTCCATCAACTCCCCCAGCTACATCAACTTTGGCACCAACAACAACTCCATCACCGACAACAACTGCCATGCCTACAACAACTCCAGCTGTGACAACTCTCGTCCAGACTACAACTCCCACGCCAACAACAATTCCAGCTTTGACAACAACTCTCGTACAGACTACAACTCCCACACCGACAACAACTAGTACACCTACAACAGCACCCACGGCCACAACTACTCCCCCACCAACAACAACTTCTGCGTCAACAACATATACAGCACCCACAACAACTCCCACACCGACGACTACACCACCATCAACAACTGCCACTGCAACAATAAGTCCAGCACCTACTTCAACTCCTGTGCTGACAACAATTACAAGACCAACAACAACAGGGGAACCTACAACAACTTCCACACTGACAACAACCCTGGAACCCACAACAACTCCTGCGGCTACCGAAACACCTGCGCCGACAACAACACCCTCAGTGACAACAACTCCAGCACTTCCATCAACTCCCCCATCTACATCAACTTTGGCACCAACAACTCCATTACCGACAACAACTGAAGCGCCTACAACAACTCCAGCTGTGACAACAACTCTCGTACAGACTACAACGCCCACGCCAAAAACAACTCCAGCCGTAACAACAACTCTTATACAGACTACAACTCCCACGCCGACAACAACTAGTACACCTACAATAGCACCCACGGCCACAACTACTCCCCCACCGACAACAACTTCTGCGTCAACAACATATACACAACCCATAACAACTCCCACACCGACAACCACTTTAGCGCCTACAACAACTGCCGCAATGACAAAAACGATGATACCTACAACAACTCCAATACAGACAACGACTACCCCGCCATCAACAACTGCCACTGCAACAATAACTCCAGCACCTACTTCAACTCCTGCTCTGACATTAATTACAATACCAACAACAACAGGGGAACCTAAAACAACTTCCACACTGACAACAACCCTGGAACCAACAACAACTCCTGAGCCGACAACAACACCCTCAGTGACAACAACTCCAGTACCTCCATCAACTCCCCCATCTACATCAACTTTGGCACCAACAACTCCATTACCGACAACAACTGAAGCGCCTACAACAACTCCAGCTGTGACAACAACTCTCGTACAGACTACAACGCCCGAACCAACAACAACTCCAGCCGTAACAACAACTCTTATACAGACTACAACACCCACGCCAACAACAACTCCAGCCGTGACAACAACTCTCGTACAGACTACAACTCCCACGCCAACAACAACTAGTATACCTACAACAGCACCCACGGCCACCACTACTCCCCCACCAACAACAACTCCATCACGGACAACAACTGCCTCGCCAACAACAACTACAGCTGTGACAACAACTCTAGTACAGACTACAACTCCCACGCCAACAACTCCAGCTGTGACAACAACTCTCGTACAGACTACCACTCCCACGCCGACAACTAGTACACCTACAACAGCACCCACGGCCACAACAACTCCCCCACCAACAACCACTTTGGCGCCTACAACTGCCACAATGACAAAAACGATGATACCTACAAAAACTCCAATACCGACAACGACTACCCCGCCATCAACAACTGCCACTGCAACAACAACTCCAGCACCTACTTCAACTCCTGTGCTGACAACAATTACAATACCAACAACAACAGGGGAACCTACAACAACTTCCACACTGACAACAACCCTGGAACCCACAACAACTCCTGCGCCGACAACAACACCCTCAGTGACAACAACTCCAGCACTTCCATCAACTCCCCAATCTACATCAACTTTGGCACCAACAACAACTCCATTACCAACAACTGCCGCACCTACAACAACTCCAGCTGTCACAACAACTCTTGTACAGACTACAACGCCCACGCCAACAACAACTCCAGCTGTGACAACAACTCCAGCCTTGACAACAACTCTCGTAGAGACTACAACTTCCACGCCGACAACAACTAGTACAGCTACAATAGCACCCACGGCCACCACTACTCCCCCACCAACAACAACTCCATCACGGACAACAACTGCCGCGCCGACAACAACTCCAGCTGTGACAACAACTCTAGTACAGACTACAACTCCCACGCCAACAACAACTCCAGCCGTGACAACAACTCTCGTACAGACTACAACTCCCACGCCGACAACAACTAGTACACCTACAATAGCACCCACGGCCACAACTACTCCCCCACCAACAACAACTCAATCACGGACAACAACTGCCGCGCCGACAACAACTCTAGCTGTGACAACAACTCTGGTACAGACTACAACTCCCAAGCAGACAACAACTCCAGCCGTGACAAGAACTCTCGTACAGACTACAACTCCCACTCCGACAACAACTCCAGCCGTGACAAGAACTCTCGTACAGACTACAACTCCTACGCCGACAACAACTCCAGCTGTGACAACAACTCCAGCCGTGACAACAACTCTCGTACAGACTACAACTCCCACGGCGACAACAACTCCAGCTGTGACAACAACTCTCGTACAGACTACAACTCCCACGCCGACAACAACTAGTACACCTACAACAGCACCCACGGCCACAACAACTCCCCCACCAACAACAACTTCTGCGTCAACAACAAATACAGCACCCACAACTACTCCCACACCGACAACCACTTTGGCGCCTACAACAACTGCCGCAATGACAAAAACGATGATACCTACAACAACTCCAATACCGACAACGACTACGCCGCCATCAACAACTGCCACTGCAACAATAACTCCAGCATCTACTTCAACTCCTGCGCTGACAACAATTACAATACCAACAACAACAGCGGAACCTACAACAACTTCCACACTGACAACAACCCTGGAACCCACAACAACTCCTGCGCCGACAACAACACCCTCAGTGACAACAACTCCAGCAACTCCATCAACTCCTCCATCTACATCAACTTTGGCACCAACAACAACTCCATCACCGACAACAACTGCCACGCCTACAACAACTCATACAACTACAACAACTCCTGCAACGACAACAACAGTGGCACCCACAACAACTCCCACATCAACAACAACCCTGGAACCTACAACTCTCCCACAAACAACAGCTGCCGAACCAACAACACATACAGCACCCACAACAACTCCCTCAGCGATAACAATGGAGAATCACACAACAACCCCCACACCGACAACCACTCTGGTGCCTACAACAATTCCCATGCCGACAACTTCGGCAGCTACAACCACTGTGATGACAACAACCAAAATACCTACAAAAACTCCAGCAAAGACAACAACTTTGACACTGACAACAACTCCAATACCAACAACAACAGGGCCGCCTACAACAATTGACGCGACTACAACCACTAAGGCAACAACAACAACTGCCATATCAACAACAACTGCCACACTGGCAACATCTCCATCATCTACAACAACTTTGATACCTACACCAACTGCCACACAGAGATCAACTCTGGCACCCACATCAACTCCAGTGCCAACAACAACACAGACACCAACAACAACAGATGAAGCAGTCATAAGAAAGCAAATGTCTTTCAGATCTCCAGGAGATACATTCACAACTGACTTGCTGAATCCATCATCTGCAGCGTTTCAAGCGCGAGCCACATTGCTAGAGTCTACAGTAAGTAATAAATGATAGCTAGTTTTCTGTTTCAAAATTGACAGCAACAAATGTGCAAGTAAAAACAAAAAGCAAATGAAATTAAAGCTGCGAGCAGCATTGACCGGGCCCTCGATAATTCACGCACGTTGGGGAATGTCGCCACGCGAAGTTCGACCCACCGCACATAGGGCAATCATTTTATTATTTTTCTAGGCTATAGCATGAAAAAAGTCACACAGAAATCAAATTGGCTGACTTCCGGTATGGCGCATAACATAAATATGTACTTCCTACTACCAGTAGGTGGCGCTAAGACAACAAACAAAAAAGACTGCAGAGGTCTTCAGGCCTGGGGTCTCATCACACATGTGGAGTTTGTATTGGATCCAATGATGTTGTGTCGATTTACATTGGTTTATTCGCTCATGACGGAAGTCGTCACGAGGACCCTAATTAAAGCTGCAAGCAGCGTCGAACGGGTCCTCGTTTCTGCTTTGCACGTCGGGGGTGCCGGCCGGACGCCGGCCGGTCAAGCCGACCCAATCAAGCCGAGAATTCTATGCAGCATGAGAAGTTTGGATCAGATTCGAGCGAGTCCAGTGTATCCAGCAGGGGGCGCTGTGACTGTGACAATTTGAAGATATAAATGCATCATGTATATCCACGTGAAGTGTAGACCTTGTCAGTGAAACTACATGTGAATGTGATGCTTTTTAGGCTGATTTGCTTTGGCCACTCGGTGGCGCTATGACTAGAATTTAAAATGATCATATGGATGTCTTCAAGGTCAGTATGTGAAGATATACAAGGAATATGGAGCAGATTGGATAATGTATGGCCGAGTTACATCAACTTACATGTTAATGGCGAATGGCGTTTCTTTGCCTGTCCGGAAAACGCATAAACTTTAATATTTTTGAAATCTTTCAAAGATTTCTCTAGACAAAGGTCTCAAGACTATACTGGCCTAGTTTGGAAATAATCGAGTTTACGCTCTAGGAGGAGTTAACTGTTTTACAAACCCCCCAAAACGTGAGAAAATAATGTAAAAAAGTCATATATTGAGGGATTGATTGTAGCGCCCCCTAAAGTTCAAATATTGTGAAAAAATTAGGGTATCTTAAGGGATGTCATGTGAACATAGTCTACCAATTTGGTGAGGATTGGGCCATTGATATGGAAGTTAGGTGTCTTTAAATATCAGGCCACACCCCTTGGATTTTCATTGGTCCATATTCTCTGAACGCAATGAGATGTCAACAATCTTTGAAAGATTTTTGATTGCATTGAAACACTAATTAACCACGACAAGTCGTGTAGAAATTGCAACTATCGTTTGAGAGGAGTTGAAAAGAATGTGTTTTTTACAAAATTGAAAATGGCGGAAAATGAAAGTGGGCGGAGCTTATAGTCATAATGTAATTTATTTTAGAGCAGGTCTAAGCGGACATGTATAATGAATGTCAAGGTCATCGGTCATCGGGGGGAAATAACGTGGCCGTTTGAAAACAAATATAGTCTAGGGGGCGCTATTGAGCCATATTGCCATTCTGAAGCATTCAAATCATATCAGGTAACTACATATTTGACTTTAAATACGTCCGCTAAGTTTAGTTACGTTTCAAGCATTTTAAGTCCCTCTAAAGCCCCTTCGTTGTTTGACGCGAAGAATGGGTTGCCACGGCAACAGTGTTGGACGAAACATAAAATGCTTCGTCTTCTGGCATCATGAAAGTCTAACCTTCATGTGTAACAAATTTTATGTTGATCTGATTTACCTTCTAAGAGAAGGAAGCCAAAGAAGAAACGATTGTTGTTCCTGTTGCCACTTGGTGGCGCTACCACTAAAATAAAAAATTAGACTGCAAGTGTCTTCAGGCCTGGAGTGTCATCACACATGTGGAGTTTGGAACGGATCTGATGATGTGGAGTTGAGTTACATCGGTTTATTCGATCACGGCGAAGGATCAATGTTTGCCGATGAAGAGATTCGCCGCACTTCAAAGTGTCGCTGCGAGCTTCACAGGGAAGCATCATCAAGATCTTACGTCTATTCTGGTACATTTTGAGACGGATCGGATTAATCAGTGTGGAGAAGGGTATAAAAGTAGAAAACATGTTACTTCCTAGTGCCACTAGTTGGCGCTAACACCAGAATGAAAATGTAGCATATGGATCTCTTCAGGGTCAGTATGTCATGACATATGAGAAATATGGAGCAGATTAGACAATGTATGGCCGAGTTACAACAACGTACATTTTCATGGCGAATAGCGTTTCTTTGCCGGTCCGGCAAACGCACATAGTTTAATATTTTTTAAATCCTTCAAATATTTTTCAAGACAAAGGTCTAAAGACCAGACTGGCCAAGTTTGGAAAGAATCGGGTTCACACTCTAGGAGGAGTTAACTGTTTTACAACTCCTAAAAACATGAAAAAAGGCCAAAAATGCCTATTTTCAGGGATTGATTGTAGCGCCCCCTAATGTTCAAATATTATGAAATTATTCAGGTAGGTTAATGGCGTCCTTGTGAATGTAGGCTGCCAATTTGGTGAAGATAGTCCAAGTGATTTGGAAGTTAGGTGTCTTTATATATTAGGCCACACCCCTTTGATGTTCACTGGTCCATATCTACTGAAGGAAATAAGTTATCGACAATTCCTAAAAATATTCCTTTGAATTGAACCAATAATGAACCTCAGAGAATTTGGTAGGAATCGGACTAAGCGTTTTGAAAGAAATGGCACAAAAACTGTATTTTACTAAATTCAAAATGGCGGACAATAAAAGGTAGGCGGAGCTTAGGGGTCTGAGAGGCTTTTTTTTAGAGCAGGTCCAAGCTGAAGTTTATGCAAAATTTAAAGTCAATCCGTTATGGTCGAAAAAAACCGTGGGTAAAAAACAATATAGGGGGCGCTAGAGAGTAATTTCTTTATAAACAATTACGAAAACTCAAGAATCTGAACATTTTCGCCAGTCTGCTTCCGCATGTGGAATTTCAGTCTGCTGGGGCGTACGGGGTGCGGGCAGTCGACAATCATCGCTAGAGAAAATAATAATAATCACGTCAATAACAATAGGTTCCTCTACAACGAAGTCGTCACGAGGACCCTAAAAATAATAAGAAACATATGAATAACAATAGGTTATTGTTATTCATATGTCGGACCGACTCCGTCGGTCGTCTCGGGCCCTAATTAAAGCTGCAAGCAGCGTCGAAGGGGTCCTCGTTCCTGCTTGGCACGTCGGGGGTGCCGGCCGGACGCTGGCCCCGTCGGCCGAGAGGGCATTACCGCCATTCGGGCGTTTAACTGATATCCTCAAGCCGTGAATTCTATGCAGCATGAGAAGTTTGGATCCGTAAAACGCCCAAACTTTAATATTTTTGAAATCTTTGAAAGATTTCTCAAGACAAAGGTATCCAGACTATACTGGCCTAGTTTGAAAATAATCGAGTTTACGCTCTTGGAGGAGTTAACTGTTTTACAAACCCCCCAAAACGTGAGAAAATAATGTAAAAAAGTAATATATTGAGGGATTGATTGTAGCGCCCCCTAATGTTCAAATATTATGAAAAAATTAGGGTATCTTAAGGGATGTCATGTGAACATAGTCCACAAATTTGGTGAGGATTGGCCAATTGGTATGGAAGTTAGGTGTCTTTAAATATCAGGCCACACCACTTGGATGTTCATTGGTCCATATTCTCTGAACGCAATGAGATGTCAACAATCTTTTAAAGATTTTTGATTGCATTGAAACACTTATTAACCACGACAAGTCGTGTAGAAATTGCAACTATCGTTTGGGAGGAGTTGAAAAGAATGTGTTTTTAAAAAAATTGAAAATGGCGGAAAATGAAAGTGGGCGGAGCTTATAGTCATATTGTAATTTTTTTAAGAGCAGGTCTAAGCAGACATGTATGATGAATGTCAAGGTAATCGGTCATCGGGGGAAAATAACTGGCTGTTTGAAAAACAAATATAGTCTAGGGGGCGCTATTGAGCCATATTGCCATTCCGAAGCATTCCAATCATATCAGGTAACTAGATCTTTGTCTTTAAATGTGTGCACCAAGTTTAGTTACGTTTCAAGCATTTTAAGTCCCTCTAAAGCCTCTTCGTTGTTTGACGCGAAGAATGGGTTGCCACGGCAACAGTGTTGGACGAAACATAAAATGCTTTGTCTTCTGGCATTATGAAAGTCTAACCTTCATGTGGATCAAATTTGATGTTGATCTGATTTACTTTCTCAGAGAAGGAAGCCAAAGAATAAACGTTTTTGGTTCCAGTTACCACTAGGTGGCGCTACCACTAAAATACAAAATTAGAGTGCACATGTCTTCAGACCTGGAATGTCATCACACATGTGGAGTTTGGAACGGATCTGATGATGTGGAGTCGAGTTATATCAGGTTATTCGTTCACGGCGAAGGATCAATGTTTGACAATAGAGAGATTCGCCGTAATTTAACGTGTCGCTACGAGCTTCACAGGGAAGCATCATCAAGGTCTTAGGTCTATTCTGGTATATTTTAAGAGGGATCTGAATAATCTGCGAGGAGCAGGGTATAAAAGTAGAAAACATGTAACTTTGTAGTGCCACTAGTTGGCGCTAAGACCATAATAAAAAATTAGCATGTGAATGTCTTCAGGGTCAGTATGTCATGACGTATGAGGAATATGGAGCATAATAAACAATGTATGGCCGAGTTACAACAACGTACATTTTCATGGCGAATGGCGTTTCGTTGCCGGTCCGGCAAACGCACATAGTTTAATATTTTTTAAATCCTTCAAAGATTTTTCAAGACAAAGGTCTCAAGACCAGACTGGCCTAGTTTGGAAATAATCGGGTTTACGCTCCAGGAGGAGTTAACTGTTTTACAACCCCTAAAAACATGAAAAACGGCCTATTTTCAGGGATTGATTGTAGCGCCCCCTAATGTTCAAATATTATGAAAAAAATAGTGTGGGTTAAGGTTATCCTTGTGGATATAGGCCATTTATTTGGTGAAGATAGTCCAAGTGATTTGGAAGTTAGGTGTCTTTATATATTAGGCCGCACCCCTTGGATGTTTGTTGGTCTATATTTTCTTAATGCAATTAGATATCACCATGATCTTCGGGATTTATGATGACATTGAACCAATAATGAACCCCAGAAATTTTCGGATGAATCTGAGAAAGCGTTTTGGAAAAACGTGAAAAAATATAGTTTTTACAAAATTCAAAATGGCGGAAAATCTAATTAGGCGCATTTATGGTCACCATCAACTTATTTGTAGAGCAGGTCCAGGTGAAGCTGTATGCAAAATGTCAAGTCAATCGGTCATTGTCGAAAAAAAACGTGGGTAAAAAACAATATAGGGGGCGCTAGAGAGACAAATGTGTATAAACAAATATGAAAACTCAATAATCTGAACATTTTCGCCAGTCTGCTTGTGCATGTGGAATTTCATTCTGCTGGGGTGTACGGTGTGCGGCCAGACAACGTTTGTTTGGAGAGAAAAAGAATAATAATCACGTCAATAACAATAGGTTCCTCTACGACGAAGTCGTCACGAGGACCCTAATAAATGTAGTAACAAATGATTTTCTTGTATTTCTGCAGCTTGGACCTTTCTACGAAGAGGTTTTTCCTTCGTTCCGCACCATCACGGTGAATTCATTTAGGTAATTTGTTTATGTTGAGATGATAAAATCCAAAGATCACTGATCATTAATGTATACGAATGAAACCATATAATATTTTGTAATTTATTTTGCAGTGAAGGATCAATCATCCAAAACATGGACATTACATTTTCATTAACATCTGCTCCTGATGATACTGAGGTTGGAAATGTTTTGGTGGGAGCAGTTTCAAACATTTCAGACTTCAGTGTTGACACCACCTCCATTTCTGTAACAACTGCAGCATCTACAACAACTCCAGTGCCAACAACAACTGCCACTCCGACAGCAACTCTGACAACAACTTCAGCACATACATCAACTACTGCACCAATAAGTCCTCTATCCACAACAACTGCAGTGCCAAAAACAACAACTGCAGCACCTACAATAACTCCAGCACCTACAACAAGTCCAGCACCTACATCAGCTCTAGCACCCACAACAACTCCGGCACCTACATCAACTCCCGCACAAACAAGTTCTTTACCCACAACAACCCCAGTGCCAACAACTGCCACTCCGACAGCAACCCTGTCACCTACATCAACTGAAACGACAACAACCAGGGTACCTACAACAACTCTGAATCCCACAACAACTCCCTCAGCGACAATAACTAAGGCACCCACAGCAACTCCTACACTGTCAACAACTCTGGTACTTACAACAACTCTTGAGCAAATGAAAACTCCTGCACCCACAACGACTCTTGAGCCGACAACAATTACGGCAGCAACATCAACTCCAGCAACGACAACAACTGCAGCGGTGATAACAACTGCAGCGGTGACGACAACAGCGTATCCTACAACTGTCACATCGACAACAACTCTGGTACCTACAACAATTTCGGCGCCGACAACAACACCGACACCTACAACAACTCCCGCGCCAACAGAAACTACAGCACTCAGAACAACTCCCTCAGAGACAACAACTGAGGCACCAACTCCCAAAATGACGACAACTCTAATACATACAACAACTCCCACACCAACAACAACTCTGATACTAACAACAACTCCTGCGCCGACAACAGCACTGTCATCTACAACAATTCCCTTGCCGAGAACAACTACGATGCCTACAGCAACTACAGCACAGACAACAACTCCAGCACTTACAACAACTCCCACAACAACTTCAGCACCCACAACAACCCTGGCACACATTACAACTCTTGAGGAGACAACTATTCCTGCACCGACAATATCTCCGGTACCAATGACAACTCTTGAGCTGATATCAACGAGTGCGCCGACAACGACTACCCCGCCATCAACAACTGCCACTGCAACACTAACTCCAGCACCTACTTCAACTCCTGTGCTGACAACAATTACAATACCAACAACAACAACAACAACAGGGAAACCTACAACAACTTCGGCACACATTACAACTCTTGAGCAGACAACTACTCCTGCACCGACAATAACTCCGGTACCAATGACAACTCTTGAGCTGATATCAACGAGTGCACCAACAACAAATGCCACGCCGACAACAACCGTGGCACAGACAACTCCAGCACCGACAACTACTGCAGCGCCGACAACAGCGGCACCCATATCTCCCGCGCCGACAACAATTCCATTGCCAATAAAAACTCCAGCACCTACAACAACTCCCACTCCAACAACAACTCCAGCGTCAACAACATCTTTTGTAACTCCCCCAACAGTTGTGATCCTCTCAACAAACTTGGATGAACTATTTTTAGAGGAACACAATAATAGAAGCAGCGCGCAATTCATTGAGCTTGAGCGAAGAGTCATAGAAGTGGTTTGTACTTACTCTAATTGTGTTTCTGTTTGTTGTTTTTGCAGTTTTCAGTTCATTTGAAGCTTACCCAATTTGAAGTTTGTTCATTCTTTCTATTTTCTTTATTCCTACAGTATAATTTCATCTACACTATTGAATATGGAGATCTTTTCAACCACTCTTTTGTTGTTCAGTTCAGGTAATATTTTCCATGTTAAGACTCCCATGTTTAAATGTTTAAATGACACACAACATGTAATACTACACATATTCATAAGTTACTAATGTAAATATAATTTGATACATTTATTTTCTTTCATGATATAGCCAAGCTTCAAACGGAACACGAGCGGCTCAAACTAATGCAAGGGTCGGGGTTGTGTTTGCTAAAACCAATTCGACTCAAGAAATCCCAAAGGCTGCAGATGTTGCAAACATCTTAGTAGCCGCTGTGTCAAACCCGAACAGTACCTTCAACATCACTCTTGATGCCGCTTCCATCACTGTACATCGTAAGGAAACACTAAGCCTGCATTTTATGGTTGTTAACGAAAATAAGTATACCCCATGTCATTTGTAATTAATCCATCAGAGTCGGTGAGTTAGTGTGTCTCCTTCCTTGATCTTCTTTTGTACAAATTGCTGCTTTGAAAATGAACATTCAAATCGATAATTACCATGACGTCTCCTGTGACATTAACTGTGACTTAGCAAAAATATACTCATGTTGCAATGTGTTTGTTTGTTCAAGAGAACGCTACCATTATTCACTATTCCATCTTTTTCTTATTAAAGAAACAACAACATTAAATGTCACAACTGCATCACCCACCATTGCTGCAACTACAGCTGCCAGAGTTTCAACTACAGCTGCTAGTGTTGCAACTACAGCTGCCAGTGCTGCAACTACAGCTGCCAGTGCTGCAACTACAGCTGCCAGTGCTGCAACTACAGCTGCCAGTGTTGCAACTACAGCTGCCAGTGCTGCAACTACAGCTGCCAGTGCTGCAACTACAGCTGCCAGTGTTGCAACTACAGCTGCCAGTGCTGCAACTACAGCTGCCAGTGCTGCAATTACAGCTGCCAGTGCTGCAACTACAGCTGCCAGTGTTGCAACTACAGCTGCCAGTGCTGCAACTACAGTTACCACTACAACTGCTGAAGCAGTCACAACAGCACAATTGACTTTCAGATCTCCAGCAGAGACATTTACCAGTGACTTACTGGTTCCATCATCTGCAGCGTTTCAAACGAGAGCTGCATTGCTAGTGTCAATGGCAAGTAATAGATAATAGATAGTTTCCTCTTTCAAAATTCACAGCAAAAGAAGAGGCATTTTATTCCTGGTGTTGAGTTTTCAAATTCAAAATTATATAAAACACAGACAAATTATCGGGTGGTCATTGAACAAACTTGAATAGGTTTACTACCAGCAGTTGTAGATGAATTAAAAAGGCAAGGCATAAGTTAAGAAACACAAGCCGATTAAATAAAAAAGTTTGAAAAGATATTTTATTGTATTTCTGCAGATTGGACCTTTCTACAAAGAAGCTTTTCCTTCATTCCGCACCATTACGGTGAATTCATTCAGGTAATATTTTAACATTAAAATCCTAAGAGCACTGATCATGAATTTGTATGAATAAAACAATATAATATTTCTTAATTCCTTTTGCAGTAATAGATCAATCATCCAAATCATGGGCCTTGGATTTTCATCAACATCTGCTCCTAATGTTACCCAGATTGGAAATGTTTTGGTTGGAGCAGCTTCAAACATCTCAGCCTTCAGCATTGACATCAACTCCATTTCTGTGGATGGGACAAGTAAGCAATATTAAATATTGCCTTTTTAAATATTATAGATTCCTTTTTTTAATTTTGTAAACCAATGTCTTGTTTTCTTTTCTCAACCTTTACAGAGGTTTCAAGTGGAGTTAGCCACAAGATCAGTCTCTTCACCGCATCCTTCCTTGTCATGGATCCTCTCAAGCCAACAATAGCATCATTGCTGAATACCATTTGAATTGCCATCATTGCATGACTGCCATCACTGGCATGAAAAATGACTTATTCATTCTTGTCAAAGAAGCCTTCTACAGCTTCAGATAAAATGACTATATAATAGTATTTTGCAATTACTTCCCATTTGTATGACAGTGGATTAGATTGATGTTAATCTGAACATGTTTCTTTGTGGGAATGTCCAGGATCCTTCACCGAGCAGAATGACAAAACAAGACTATCATTAAGCCCTGAGATGTAAAAAAAAAGTCCACTAGCAATATTTAATTGAATGACAGTGACTCATTTTTTCTCATTTGTCATGTCAAAACGTAAACAAATACAAGTTGCCAAGTGAATTCAGTTAAATCATGCTCAACATCATATCAGAGAGCATATTGTAAAGGGAACGTGTCTAAAGCTAATTAAAGGAACAACACTGCAGCACATCATGAGTCGTGTAACAAACCATAAACCAAAGAGGCCTAGAGTTATATTATCATTATATTATATACATGGTCAAAACATTGCACCGTCAATTCGTTTTATTTATTCAACGTATATTTATGTATTCATGTATAGCTGGTTTCTGTGAGATTTCTAAATGTTTGTACAATATTTGTCAGAAACTTTACAATGATCATAATAAAAAGTCTTTGAAGAATTTAAATCAGCTATTGTGTAATGTTTTGCAAATTTGGTGGGAATTGTATCAAGTAATGTTTAACTTCTTAAAATGAGCCTCAACTTTAACTGTGCCACTGATTCAGGTTAGATATGAAAGAGAACTGGGAAAGGTGCAAAGTTTACTTGCCTATGAGATTCTTACATCTATTCAAACACCACTGGACAGGTTATCATTAAATGAGCTTAAAATGAACACCAGTATCATCGATTGTTCATTTTAGAAATGGCTCTCACAAACAAGATTCAGCTTTACTTACTCTCTGTTCTGGTTCTCAACACAGCTCCACCAGAGGTCCACCACTTTCCCCATTTTTGACCTCGCCAATAGCTGTAGCCTCACACTTTGAGCTTCACTTTTCCTCTTATCATGTTATATTTGTTAAGTTTTCTTTCTATTGAATTTGAAGGTAGACAAAAGTATTTCAACATATTTATAGTTCATTAATCTTAGTGCTTTATCACTGGACCATATATAGAATTTACACTTGTTTCGAAGATGCTTTTCATATTTCATGTCAATATAAATGTGATTGTATTGTATAATCTATTCACACATTTACTCTCAAATACATATTGCAATATTTGTTCAGAATGTTTCAATATGTTTTTTCTTCTTCTTTAAATATCTCTGCTCCAATTGCTTCATCACTATTCTTTATCTAGATATTTGTTTTATTGTCATACTGGTATAACTTCTTTCAAAATTCACATCGATGGAATGCACCGTAAATACACAGGACAAAAGAAGGGAGTGTGCTATGATATTTAGACAGAGAACTCAAAGACTGAATGCTGAAACATAAACTTGTGTTATGTCATGAACCTTCATTCCGTTTCAACATAAAGACGTTCATAGCCATGGGCTGTCACATAAGGGGAAAGGTTTGCACTGTGACAGACCTGGACTACATTATGAGACACTGAAATTGTCTTAAACATTGAGAGAGGAAGAATTCATAACTTTTCATCTTATATCTAATCATTTTGGGTAAGTACACTCTTAAATGTATTGATAATACATTCAGGACATAGTTTCATACAAACTGAAAGGGGTATTATTGGGAGGGTTGTCTGTGCGCTTTTTTAATGACAGTTTTCTCAGCACCTTCAGTCCTGGATCAAATACTGAACTAGCACTACCTACAGAAGTGAGCAGATTGGGCCATATAGGGCAAAGGTCAATATATATTACATTGGTTCCTCCATAAATACATTTAATATAAATAAATGCATGAATACATATAGGAATACAAAAATAAATGCTTAAATAAATGTATAAATAAATAAATAAATCCTTAAATAAATGTATACATAAATAAATACAGGAATACATGTATAAATAAATAAATACAGGAATGTATAAATATAAGTTATACCTCAACAGGACATCATTAAATAAATGTATTTCTACATTTCTGTATTTCTTTATGTCTCTATTTATGTGTCCACACGTATTTCTTCATTTATTTATGTGTGACATTTACGTGTCTGTATATTCAAATGAGCTGAGGCGGTCCGAACCTCTGTCTAAAGCATGATTTTGTCACAGGAGTGTGATGCACCTGGTGTGTTATGCTCTCTGTTACGCTTGAAGTTAGCCTAGACAGATTTTTGACTTTAGCCGTTTATCAATTCCAAGTACACTGAGTACAGACTTGTGTTCTTTTGGAGTCTGGACTTGGGAGTCTGGCCTCGGGAGTCCAGACTCTCGAGGACGCAGGACGGTCTTTCTGGTCTTGTGACGTCACCACATCAACTGTTCTTGCTCATGAATTTACTCCAATTATTTACTGTAAAATACTCTATAGTGGGGAATAATGTGTTACGGTGTTCACTGTTGTTTGGCGTAGGCTACGAATAAACGATAATAACTATACAACATCTCGTAGCTTTCCTGACCCAGGGTCGCTGCAATATGAAGTTATGAATCTTAACCCTCAGTCAAATTGACATAACGTTATCTTTTGATAAATAATAAACTCTTTGTGCTCTTTAGATCCTACAAAACCTAATTATATCTAATGTTTGGCTGCTACGGAGACATCAGAGCCAGCGGAGTATTTAATAAAGTCGTCCCGAGATCATGCAGCTCTCGTCGACCACAGCACGCTGACCGCCCGGCGCAGCGGAGCTTGCTGGTCCCGTGAGCAGGACTACAAATCTCCATTGCATATCCTTATTAGGCTGAATCTAGATAAACCGACCACAGATTTGATGATTAAACTACATACATCCTTAAATTACATTCCGTCACTGAACAACAGTAGTATTTAGAATGTAGACACAAACACATAATAAACGCTGTTCGTCTACAGGTCCAAGTGCATGGATCAATTGCTCCCCACTTGACCAATCCTGTTTAACAATGAGGTTCGGACCGCCCCAGCTCATTTGCATACAAGGACACATAAATGTCACACATAAATAAATGAAGAGAAACGTGTGGAACATAAATAGAGATATAAATAAATAAAGAAACAGAAATGTAGAAATACATTTATTTAATGATGTCGTGTTGAGTTATAACTTATATTTATTCATTTCTGTATTTCTGTATTTATTCATACATGTATTATTATATGTATTTATGTATTCATAAATTTATGTAAGCATTTATTTATTTAATTATTCATACATGTATTTAAGCATTTATTAGGGTCCTCGTGACGACTTCGTCGTAGAGGAACCTATTGTTAATGACGTGATTTTTAGGGTCCTCGTGACGACTTCGTCGTAGAGGAACCTATTGTTATTGACGTGATTATTATTATTTTCTCTAGCGATGATTGTCGACTGCCCGCACCCCGTACGCCCCAGCAGACTGAAATTCCACATGCAGAAGCAGACTGGCGAAAATTTTCAGATTATTGAGTTTTCATATGTGTTTATACAAATTTTTCTCTCTAGCGCCCCCTATCGGGTTTTTTACCCACTTTTTTTTCGCCAATGACAGATTGACTTGAAACTTTGCATAGAGGTCCGCTTGGACCTGCTCTACAAAAAAGCCTCTCAGACCCCTAAGCTCCGCCTACCTTTTTTTGTCCGCCATTTTGAATTTTGTAAAAAACAGTTTTTGTGCCATTTCTTTCAAAACGCTTAGTCCGATTCCTACCAAATTTTCTGAGGTTCATTATTGGTTCAATTTAAAGGAATTTGAATTAAGGAATTTTCGATATCTTATTGCGTTCAGAAGATATGGACCAGTGAACATCCAAGGGGTGTGGCCTAATATATAAATACACCTAACTATCTTCACCAAATTTGCAGCCTATATTCACAAGGACACACTTAACCTACCTTAATTTTTCCATAATATGAACGTTAGGGGGCGCTACAATCAATCCCTGAAAATATGCCTTTTTGGCCTTTTTTCATGTTTTTAGGGGTTGTAAAACAGTTAACTCCTCCTAGAGCGTAAACACGATTCTTTCCAAACTTGGCCAGTCTGGTCTTTAGACCTTTGTCTTGAAAAATATTTGAAGGATTTAAAAAATATTAAACTATGTGCGTTTGCCGGACCGGCAAAGAAACGCTATTCGCCATGAAAATGTACGTTGTTGTAACTCGGCCATACATTGTCTAATCTGCTCCATATTTCTCATATGTCATGACATACTGACCCTGAAGAGATCCATATGCTAATTTTTCATTCTGGTCTTAGCGCCAACTAGTGGCACTAGGAAGTAACATGTTTTCTACTTTTATACCCTTCTCCTCACTGATTAATCCGATCCGTCTCAAATTGTACCAGAATAGACCTAAGACCTTGATGATGCTTCCCTGTGAAGCTCGTAGCGACACGTTGAAGTGGGGCAAATCTCTTCATCGGCAAACATTGATCCTTCGCCGTGATCGAATAAACCGATGTAACTCGACTCCACGTCATCAGATCCGTTCCAAACTCCACATGTGTGATGACACTCCAGGCCTGAAGACACTTGCAGTCTAAATTTTAATTTTCGTGGTTGCGCCACCTAGTGGCAACAGGAACAACAATCGTTTCTTCTTTGGCTTCCTTCTCTTAGAAGGTAAATCAGATCAACATCAAATTTGTTACACATGAAGGTTAGACTTTCATGATGCCAGAAGACAAAGCTTTTTATGTTTCGTCCAACACTGTTGCCGTGGCAACTCATTCTTCGCGTCAAACAACGAAGGGGCTTTAGAGGGACTTAAAATGCTTGAAACCTAACTAAACTTAGCGCACGTGTTTAACGGCAAAGATGTAGTTACCTGATATCATTTGAATGCTTCGGAATGGCAATATGGCTCAATAGCGCCCCCTAGACTATATTCGTTTTTCAAACGGCCACGTTATTTCCCCCCGATAACCGATGACCTTGACATTCATCATCCATGTCCGCTTGGATCTGCTCTAAAATAAATTACATTATGACCATAAGCTCCGCCCACTTAAAATGTCCACCATTTTTAAATTTGTACAAAACACATTCTTCTCAACTCCTCCCAAACGATAGTTGCGATTTCTACACGACTTGTCGTGATTAATTAGTGTTTCAATGCAATCAAAAATCTTTCAAAGATTGTTGACATCTCATTGCGTTCAGAGAATATGGACCAATGAACATCCAAGGGGTGTGGCCAGATATTTAAAGACACCTAACTTCCATATCACTTGGCCAATCCTCACCAAAATACTTGACTATGTTCACATGACATCCCTTAAGATACCCTATTTCTTTCATAATATTTGAACATTAGGGGGCGCTACAATCAATCCCTCAATATATGACTTTTTTACATTATTTTCTCACATTTTGGGGTGTTCGTAAAACAGTTAACTCCTCCTAGAGCGTGAACTCGATTATTTCCAAACTAGGCCAGTATAGTCTTGATACCTTTGTCTTGAGAAATCTTTGAAACATTTAAAAAATATTAAATTTTGTGCGTTTTCCGGACCGGCAAAGAAACGCCATTCGCCATTAACATGTACATTTATGTAACTCGGCCATACATTATCCAATCTGCTCCATATTCCTCGTATGTCATCATATACTGACCGTGAAGACATCCATATGATAATTTTAAATTCTAGTCATAGCGCCACCGAGTGGCCAAAGCAAATCAGCCTAAAAAACATCACATTCACTTGTAGTTTAACTGACAAGGTCTACACTTCACGTGGATATACATGATGCATTTATACCTTCAAATTGTCACAGCGCCCCCTGCTGGCTCCACTGGACTGGCTTGAATCTGATCCAAACTTATCATGCTGCATAGAATTCACGGCTTGAGGATATCAGTTAAACGCCCGAACGGCGGTCATGCGTTCTCGGCCGACGGGGCCGGCGACCGGCCGCCCCCCCCCCCCGACGTGCGAAGCAGGAACGAGGACCCGTTCGACGCTGCTTGCAGCTTTAATTTATTCTTGTATTTATTCATGCATTTATTTATTTATTGATACTTAAGTCATTTTAAGTCCTCCATTGAGAAGTACTGAAACAATGTGAAATAATTAGGGCTGTCAGCATTAACGCGTTAATCTATGCGATTAATTTGGCCGCGTTAACGCAATAAAATATTTTAACGCAATTAACACAACTTTGTTTACTTCCGGTGTTCGTTGATGTTTTTGCACTTGTCAAGCCGCAGCAGTGTGTCTGACACTGTTTCCGTTTGTAAAACTATGAGTTTTCCGCGAAAATACCGAGCAGAAATCAGTTTAAACTCGTGGATTAATAAATCATGTTTCCTCCTGCGCTCCTTCCTCCCAGCTGCTGTTCCGCTCCACAGGCACAGACACACAGGCCGTTGCTCAATATGTGTACTTGTGCGTCCTTTCCTCTTCTTGTGTCCTTTCCTCTACTTGTGTCCTCGTGGACTCGTGAAACGTCGTCAGTCTCAGCCCAGGTACATGTTCCAATTCAAAGTTCACTTCTCTCAAAGCACGGTCAAAAGGCCTGGATGTGACTTGATCCTCCCACTTTCCGGAGGATTCATCAAAGGAGACTTGTGTGTACTCTGGCCAGCATATATCCCACAATGCATTTCACCAGCAACCGGAAACAATAGCGGAGGAGAAAATGAACTACTGACGGTTGACTTTTTATAAATACTACAGTTGTTGAGACACGGAATGTCATTTTAGGTTGTTTTGTTTATTCGACTGTAAAAAATAATGTACACTGAAAATTAGAATAAACTCAGGAGGAAGAACAGCTGATGTGGTGACATCATCAAATAAGCAGCCGTTCCAATCGCAGAAAGAGCGTCCTCCTGTCCTCCGGAGTCTCCCAAGACCAGACTCCAAAAGAACACAAGTCTGCAGTCGTGTACTTTGAATTGAGAAACGGCCACAGAGGGGCGACGTGTCGGGTGACGCAGCACGGAAAGTACACACGAAACCCTTCACCGTGATTTGTCAATCCGTTTGTCTGTCAACATTTTGCGAAAAAAAACAACCAATGAACACTCAGTAAATCACAGAGGACCCGCCCACCTCCCAGGTGAGGCTCATTAGCAGCCTTCAGCCAGAGAAGACAGAGAACATGAGGAGGACAATGAGCCTCATATATAGAGACGAGATTGTTCTGGAATGTTTAATGTATTACACGTGGGGTTGTGTGTCATATGCAAAAGTCTTTAAAAGGTGAATTTAAATATTTTTGTAAAATGTATAAAATGCCCCCAGCCTCCAGAGTGACACATTTGAATGTGAGTCAGTTTCCAAAGCCACTGGTTCTGCTGCTGTTCAGTGTTAAAGATGACAGGACCAATGTGTCTCTAATTAGTTGGAATGCTTTTTTTGACAGGGTTTAAAAAAGTGCTTTTGTAGAAAATCCACTCAGTGTTTAGATCTCATCTATCCTTATGGATTACTTACTAAAGATGAATGCAGACTCATACCAACTAAATTATCTGGTTAGTAACCGTATTTGTTTTTCATATTAGTTAAGAATGAACCTCGCTACTGTATAAATTAGTTCCCTTCTTTGTATTACTTTATTATTTTTGTAATTGTTTATAACTTTTTAAACTTTAATTACTTTTTTATAACTTTCTTTACTTTATGACTTTTACATTTTTTAAACGTTTTAATTACTTTTAATTTTTTAATAACTTTTTAGTACTTTTTAATATTTTTTAAACTTTTATAACTTTTTTTTATTTTTTATTAGAAAAATGTAATTTTTTAACTTTGTTATAACTTTTTAGTACTTTTTAATATTTGTAAAACTTTTTTGTAACTTTTAAACTTTTTTCTAACTTTTTATTACTTTTAACTTCTTTATATTTTTTGTCTAACTTTTAAACTTTTTCATGAGTTTTAATACTTTTTGATAATTTTGTATAACTTTTAAACTTTTTTAAACATGTTATTGCTTTTTAACTTTTTAATATTTTTTATGACTTTACATTTTTCATAACTTTATAACTTTAAATTGTTTAAACCTTTTATTACTTTTTTACTATTCATTACATTTTCATAAATTTGTACTTTTTATTACTTTTGTACTTTTTCATAACTTTTGTACTTTTTATTACTGTTGTACTTTTTTACTACTTTTGTACTTTTTATTACTTTTGTACTTTTCATTACGTTTTTACTTTTTATTACTTTTGTACTTTTTCATTACTTTTGTACTTTTCATTACTTTTGTACCTTTTCATTACTTTTTTATTACTTTTGTACTTTTAATTACGTTTTAATTTTTTCTTTTATTATACTGTATAACTTTGTTCCCTTCTTTGTAGTACTTTATCACTTTTTAACTTTTTTATAACTTTTTTTACTTTGTATGACTTTTTAGTACTTTTTAAAACATTTTAATTACTAAAAAAAAACTTTTTAATATTTTTTTATAACTTTTAAACTTTTTATAATTTGTTTGTACTTTTTAAGAATTTTTTATAACTTTTAAACTTTTTATAACTTTTAGTACTTTTTTACTTTTTAATAAAAACATGTAACTTTTAAACTTTCTTATACTTTTAGTACTTTTTAATAATATTTAAACTTGTTTCTAACTTTTTATTTTTTTAATAACTTTTTATTACTTTTAACTTTTTAATATATTTTTTCTAATTTTTAAACTTTTTCATAAGTTTTAGTACTTTTTGATAATTTTTTCTTACTTTTAAACTTTTTAAAAACTTTTAACTACTTTTTAACTTTTTAATATTTTTTTATGACTTTACATTTATTATAACTTTATAACTTTAAATAGTTTAAACGTTTTATTACTTTTTTACTATTCATTACATTTTCATTACTTTTGTACTTTTTATTACTTTTGTACTTCTATTATATATATATATATATTTGCATATATTCTATTTTGTATTTTATATCGCTTGTATAGTTTATGCACACTTGTTCTTCTTTCTTATATGTATATTGTATTATTGTGTTTTAGTTTAATGTTTATTAGTGCTACTTTGTCTGCAAATTTCCCCTTGGGGATTAATAAAGTATAATTCTATTCTATTCTATTCTTATCACTACTTTTGTCCTTTGTACTTTTTCATTACTTTTGTACTTTTCAATACTTTTGTACTTTTCATTACTTTTGTACTTTTTATTACATTTGTACTTTTTCATTACTTTTGTACTTTTCATAAATGTTGTATTTTTAATTACGTTTTCATTTTTTTCTTTTATTATTTTTATAACTTGCAATTTGCATTATTTTACAGGGGTATTGCTCCAATAACTGTTATATGTTTCCAGTTATAGCACTCAAAAAACGATTCAAGCCCTGCTGAGAGGTGACACATTTAAATATGGTTTGATACATTTAATTAAATCAATTACATAAATGAACATATGTATATTTAATGGGTGTAACACAAACATATCTTGTATCTTTCCACATTATCAAATGATTACTATTTTTATGGAATAAATAATGACTGTTTTCCTATGGAGCAAAGCTTCAAATCCGCTTAAATTAATTAATTTAAAAGCCTACAACATATGTGTCAAACTCATGGCCCGCGGGCCAGATGTGGCCCGCCATGTCATTTTATGTGGCCCGCGACGGCAAAAAAATATATTGTGCTTTTATTTTGAGTCTGTTCACTCTCCTTTAGGCTGAGTTCATATTAGAGGAGAGGCGCACTCTTGCGTTGCTTTACTAAATGTACTCGCGTGAGTTCACTCGCCGGACTGTTTGTCACGTTCTCTTCACTCGAGAAGGCACGAGAAGGGTCGTGAAGAGCAGGTTGGAGGGGTGCTCTTGGAGACTGCTGACGTCTGGTGGTTAGAGGGAACGGCGGGGGTCGAGACTCGTGGGTGGGGGTTGTCTCTTCTGAAGCTCTGGCGGTGCAGAGTCCCCAAAAGATGCTTAATGAAAAGCGTGCTTGCCCGTTACGAGTGTTGTTAGGTAGGAGCGGGTATCGGAGAGGTAAGCGAGGGAGGACCGTGGCCAAGCGGCTGAAGATGTTGTTGCTAAGAGGTTTGGCTGGCGACGAGAGTATGAGAAGGCGTGGTTAGGGTCATGACGCCATGAGTCTAGTCGAAAGGCGAAGGTGAGTTGAGGCAGACAAAGGTGTTGCTCTTGCAGAGTTTAGGGTTATGGATGATGTGTCGGCGGGAAGGAGATGTCGGGCGTGGTCGACGTGGTAAACTGGAGGATGCAGGGAGGCCGGAAGCCAGGGAGACGATGGACTCTAATACTTGGCTGTGCAGAGAAAGCACTAGCCTGAGCTGCGAGTGTGGCTGTGTGGGGAATTGAAGTGGGAGGCAGACTGTAGCGTGTGCAGTTGGTTCGTCTTTATGGAGCCCGCTGCTGCGTGGCTATGCGTTTGTGGGTTGAGGCTGATGCAGAACCCCAAAAGAGTGGATATCTCTTTCTACGACCCAACGAGGTTACTATGCGTTCGATGAAGAAGATTCCTGTTATTGGGACGGTCAAAGAATGACGACGATGAGACTACTGAAAGCGCAGAGTCGGATGGTAGAACAATGGTAGTGGGGTGAGGAAAGGTAGAGGCCTTTGTAGTAGCGATTCAATGGTTTGTGAAGGTAGTGGTGGATGGCGGGATCACAGTACAGGTGTGAGCAGGATTCTTGAAGACCTGTTGTGGCGAACGGGCGACCGGTTCAAGCAAGGTTAGTAGGGTGCATTTATGAAAGCGATAAGGCTGAAGTGTAGGTAGCGTGTGCATTTGCGACCCATGAAACCTGTGGAGCGAGAAAGTCTGAAGACAGAATCAAGCGAGGTTAGTAGTTGGTGTGAGGGTTGAGGAAGGAAAGACGTTATCCTCACTATTCAGCTGGGATAGGATTGGGGAGGAAGAGGTCACTCTCGATTTGAGTACGACCAGGAGAAGTTGACCGGTGGGGTCAGAGTTCGGATGCAACCGCAGTCCGAGGAAACGACGAGGACGGGATCAGGCGAGGTTAGTAGTGTACATTAGTTTATGCAGGTGGGATATGGGGTGAGGGTGGTGTGATTGAAGGATAGAGGGTTGAAAAGGATGTAGGGATTAGGGTTGAGGTTAAGGGATGTCAGGGTAAGGGATGCAGGGATTAGGGTAGAGATGAAGGGATGGGTGTGGGGGTATGGAAACGGTGATAGTGGGAGGGTCGAGGAAGGAAGAAGTGACTCACGATTTGAGTACGACTGGCCGAGGATGACCAGTGGGATCGGGGTTCGGGTGTAACCACGGTACGAGAAAACGAAGAAGCAACAAAGACAAAGAGAGGGTCGAGAGGGAAGGGATGTAGGGATTAGGGTAGAGATAAAGGGATGAAGGGCAGAGGGATCGAGACGATAAGAGACGGGATCGAAGGATGGAGGGGATATAGGGTAAGGGGTAATGGTTGAGGCATGATGGTAGAGGAGCCGTGATGGCTGTCTGGTCGGGAGTCGTAGAATGGTATGTATGAGTTTGTCTTCCTGCACCAGGAACCAAAAGTGAGTCCCTGGTCAGGTTTTGATGCCTTGGATGGAAGGCTCGGATGTTATGTCGACGCTATCTGAATAGAGGGCAACGGTGCTAGCCCGTTCGCGTATGCCTCGGAACAGGTGGAACACTTGGACCGAGAGAGGAGGCCCGAGCAGTGGGCGGCCATGTCCGACCGGATGCAGTAGCAGCAACGACGCAAAGCGCCTTGCGGTCTCTTGAGAAACGACTCTTATTTCGGACCCTCCTCTGGCATATCCGCCGATGGCTGTGCCGGTCTCGGCCCCCCGTACCTCCGGAGAATGCAGCGGGGGGGGGGGGGGGGGGGCTCCTCCACTGTGTTCGAGGCCTGTCGTAACGGAGACATATACAGAGTCTCGTCAATTCGGTGAACATAGGACATGGCTGGAAGTTAATAATTTTTTTTTTTTAATTTTTGTTTTATGTTGATGTTCTGTTTTAATTTCGTTTCCGTCTGCTTTTATCTTTTATTCTTTATTATTGTATTGTACGGTGACCGTGGGTGACTTGAAAGGCGCCTCCAAATGTATTATTATTATTATGAATAATGGTTGCAAGGGCTGCGTCAGCATTGGTGGTGAAGGGATTCAATTCAATTCAATTCAGTTTATTTGTATAGCCCAGTTTCACAAATTACAAATTTGTCTCAGAGTGCTTTACAATCTGTACACATAGACATCCCTGACCCAAAACCTCACA